>CAUYON010133479.1:0-49454 GCA_963573935.1 Arctocebus calabarensis
GTAGTCCCAGCTACTAGGGAGGCTGAGGCAAGAGAATCGCTTAAGCCCAAGAGCTGGAGGTTGCTGTGAGCAGTGTGATGCCACGGCACTCTACCCAGGGCGATAAAGTGAGACTCTGTCTCTACAAAAAAAAAAAAATAAATAAATAAAATTATTAGCTTAAACATGGCCTTTGGAATATCTATGGCTTTAGGGATCCATTTATTCACTCTATAAAATGTATAGCACCTGTCACATGTTAGATGTTTAATCCATGCCAGCCCAGACCAACTTTTAGAACTAATCCTATTTCACATCTTTGCAGGCTGATGTTGGTGTTTGAAACGCTTTTTAGGAGGAAACTTTAAAGGTCCTTGAATAATTTAAATAGTGCATGTCCATGAGCTGTAAATAATGTGTGTCCATCTCACTCTAACTCTGATCCATTTACTTGACAAATGCTTCCTGCGTGTCTCCGGGGCATGGCACTGCCCAGCCCACTCTGAGGACAGGGAGATTACAGCCCACTCTCACCGAGATCGTATTATAGGTGGGGTGACAATAGATAATGTACAAGTAAGCATATCTCGGGACAGTGAGAAGCGACAGGATGACACGGTGGAAAGTGACTCTGACGGCTGCTAGCCTGGGGGACTTGGGAAGGTCTCACCAGGAGGACACGCAGTCTGAGCTGAGACCTAAATAATATAAGGTCAGCCATTCAGAGATGGAGGTGGTGCCTTCAGCGCAGTGACCAAGAAGGACATAGACTCTGCACCTGGAGTGTGGGGATGGGGCAAAGATCCCTGAGGACAGGGACATGTGAGGAGGCCGGAGACTTGGGCAGCACCAGCCTGAGTGAGAACCTGCAGGCCTGGTGAGAACCACAGGGTTTGTTCCACCTGCATCCAGAGCACAGAATGTTCGGTACGGAGGAAACATGTCCTGATTTGTGTTTAATATGATTGTTCTGAGTGTTTTCAGACAATGGGCAAGAGAGGAAATAGGATTCTTACAAAGAAATAGGAATGATGCTTTGGTTTTGGGGTTGAGTAAATGGAAGAATAATTCTGTTTACTTATCCAGACAAGGGAGGAGACACAGGTTGGGGGCTTGTCTTGAAATATTTCATATGTTATATATTAGTGTACATGTACATTCTTTACATATAGTCATAAATTTACAAATTTCATTTCAGAATAGCAAAGCTGCCACCCCCAGCTGTATAGCTGGTGCGGGTCTCCTGGGCTCTCCTGGGCAGGGTGACAGGACCTCAACCTGCCACTGGACTCATGGAGACTGACACATGGTAGGAAAGAGTTAGTTTGCTTCTGGTCACCACCCCTCACTGTCACTGAACAGAGTTGGAGGCCAAATGTCCTCTGCTTGTCATGTACAGACTGTCTAACACATGCTTCTCCTGCGTCTGCTCAGCAAAGGACCCACTGAGCACTCACTGTGTCCAGCCGTGCAAGTGCCAGTGACACCATAAAGACAGAGTGACAGCGACCGCATTTTAGAGAAGCCCATGTTCCAGAAAGGAATAACAGTTTCTAAAAAAAAAAAAAAAAAAAAGTAAGTAGGCCAGGCAGGTAGCTCAGCCTGTGACCCTTCTGGGAGGCCAAGGTGGGTGGATTGCCTGAGCTCAGGAGTTCGAGACCAGCCTGAGCCAGAGCAAGACCCCTGTCTCTATTAAAATAGGAAAAAAGTAGCCAGGGGTGTGGCAGCACCTGTAGTCCCTGCTACTCCAGAGTGTGAGGCAAGAGGATGGTTTGAGCCTAAGAGTTTGAGTTTGCTATGAGCTATGACACCACAGCATTCTACGGGGAAGGGGGGAGTTAGTAGATCAACAACAACAACAACAAATCGGGAAGGGGATCAGTATTAAACATTTTTGTCATTTGTGTGAATATAGAAAGTGCTCCATGTAATTTATCTGAAGAATGCAGCACATACTCAGCCTTCTCCTGGAATATTCTAACAAAGGACAAGTTGTATCTCATTCTCATACTTGAGGGAGTCGTAGAGGGCAGAGTCACAATAAGCTGGGGAGGAGCTTTTTCCAAATCACCTTAATCCTCCAACACGCAACCCAGGGACTCCCTCTTCCAGAAAGCAAGGCCTACTTCTCTCCTTTGCCGCCCTCCAGAGGGTCTGTGGCAGCATCCTAGGTCTACCTAGTGTTCACAGTAAGAATGCTAGTTCAGGTGCTTAAATAAATTAACAAGGGGGCAGTGCCTGTGTCTCAGTGAGTAGGGCGCCGGCCCCATATACTGAGGGTGGCAGGTTCAAACCCGGCCTGGCCAAACTGCAAAACAAAAAAATAGCCAGGTGCTGTGGTAGGCATCTGTAGAACCAGCTACTTGGGAGGCTGAGGCAAAGGAATTGCTTAAGCCCAGAAGTTGGAGGTTGCTGTGAGTTGTGTGACACCATGCACTCTACCGAGGGCGATAAAGTGAGACTCTGTCTCTACCAAAAAATAAAAAATAAAAATAAAAAATAAATTAACAAGGATGGCTTGAACAAGACAGGAGATTTATTTCTTTCTCAGATGAGGGTCTGGTAGATGGTAGCCGGGTAGAGTGGGTGACACCACCATCTAAGATCATCCAGGGAATTGGGTTCCTTCTGTCTGAAGTGTTTTAACCTGAAATATTGTCCTCATACTCATGGGAAAGACCCAGAACTGCCATGGCTGGGTTCTAGCACAACAGAAGAGGAAAGACGGCAAAGTTCCCACTGGACGGGGCCAGAGACCCCAGCTGTTACCTCTGTGCAGACACCCTGGTCTCACAGCCCGTCCTGCTGCGACTGTGGAGGGATGTGGTGTCTCTGAGTGTGGGAGGCTGAGCCAGCCAAGGGGGTTAAGCAGGAGTGAGGACAAGTCAACCCTCACTATTCTCTGCTATTATGAAGACCTTCTTGGCCTTCCCAGGAATTGATCTCAAAGATTGTTCAGCTAAGAGCCAATATTTTATTCACCTTCCTTCCCTGGAATGTAGCACAGAGCTTTGCCTCTGATAAGCACTCTATTTCTGTGTATTGATTGTTCTAAGAGCTCTATAAAAATTTTACTTTCTTCTTAGAGTCACCTTGTGAGATACTAATAATCCTATTTGCTGATATTTGTAACCCTACCCCTTAAAGATCCAATAAATTATAGATTCAGTATTTGAAACCAGACACATATGAACCCTATAATTTCTTGCTTTTCCACTAAACTATGTTGATATATTTAAATAAATACTAAAACTTGAGGCTATCTTTTTAAAGTGTAGCCTCAGAATCTTAGGTTGGAGAGGTGTTAGAATTTTCAGATTGACTAACAACTTTAATTTTATTCTGTACCATTGAATATTGCTGAATGACAAAACACATGAATTCTAAAGGCAAAGAGTTTGAATTTCTAAGCAAAAAGAACCAATCTGGGGGCCTCCCATTACTAGCTTCAGATTATACTACAAGGCTATGTGTAAGTTGCCCAAATAGCATGGTACTGTGTGAAGGTAGAAAATAGATCAATGGGACAGAATAGAGAACCCAGAAAGAAAACCATACAGCCACAACCAACTCATTGTCAACACAGCAGACAAAGTCATCAATTGGAAGAAGGATGCCCTATTCAATGATAGTATCCTATTTATCTGGAAAACTGGGTAACCACAGGCAGGAAGATAAAAACAGGATTCCTGTCTCTCACCATATAAACATTAACTCATTAACTCAAGATTAATTAAAGTCTTACATGTAAGACCTAAAGCCATAAAAAAATTAGAAGAAAATGTAGGGAAGACTTTTTGACATGGGCTAAGCAAAGAATACAAATACAGCTACAATAGAAATAAATAAATGGGATTTAATTAAACTAAAAAGTTTCTGCAAAGTAAGGAAATATAAAAGGAGTAAATAGACAACCTATAAAAAGGGGAAAAACATAAGTAGACTGTACATCCAACAAACAACTGACAAATACGGTCTGCAGGAAATCAAAACAGTGAGAAAAATAACACCACGAAAAAAGAGGTAAAGACATGAACACAATTTTTTCAAAAAAAGATACAGAAATGGTCAAAAAACACATGAAAAAACATCTGACATCACCTGAGAAATGCAAATTAAAACCACAATGAGATGCCATCTTACCCTTGTCAGATAAGTCATTCTAAATATGTCAAGAGCAACTGATGTTTCTGGGATGCAGTGAAGGGGCCACTGATCCACTGTTGCCAGGAATGTGAACTAGTCGGCCTCTGCGGCGAGCAGTGTGGGGAGCCCTCAGAGAACAACTGCAGGCCTACCATTCCTCCCAGCAAAGACACGTGCACTTGACTGTTTCTCCCAGAACAGTTCACACCTGCAAACCTAACAATCAAGCTGAGGGCCCATCAGCTGAAGAGCAGATAAAGGAAATGTGGTGTGTACACAACACACAGACACACACACACACACCAGGGAGCACTGCTCAGCTAGAAAGAGGAATCAAACAACAGCTTTTGCAGCAACTTGGGTGGAACTGGAGATAATTATCCTGAGTGGAGTGTCTCAGAGGTGGATGCACAGACCCACATGTGCCCACATACAGGCAGGAGCTAAATGTGAGCAGATACGGTCATGAAGTGCTGTCAGACATCTGAAAACTAAGAAGCAGGGACAGAGGAAAGGTGTGAGTGACGTTTGGTGTAAACTGCTCTGCTGACCAGCACACTGGGTGCCCTGACCTCAGCATTATGTCCATGCAACAAAAACACTTCTTCCCCTGAATCCAATACACAATTTTTCAAAATGCAAATGAATTGTAGCCAGGGGCAGGCAACAGGGGCTGCCCTCCAGGCTGTGCAGACTCGCAGGTGCTGGGCCAGGGAGCTCATCTCGGCACTCCTCACCATCTCTGCTGTAGTTTAAATTTCCCCTTTGATCCCGTTGTAGCACCTACTGGTTTCTTTCCTTTTTTTTTTTTTGCCATTTTTGGCGGGGCTGGGTTTGAACCCACCACGTCCGGCATATGGGGCCAGTGCCCTACTCCTTTGAGCCACAGAGCCACCCTCACCTACTGGTTTCTTCATTAACTAATGATTTAAATAAGATCTCTGATATGCTCATTTAAAAAAAAAAAGAAAAACTAAAAATCAAAACAGCTTTTAAATGTTTTAATTGCAATGGAAACAATAAACAATAAAATGGAGCTAATTTTTTTGACCACTTAAAAAGAATATGTCTTTGTATTCAGAAAGTATAAGGCTTTTAAACTTTTTCTAATTAAAGAAGGTTACTTCTTAAAAAAAAAAAAAAGACTGGGCGGTGCTGTGGCTCAAAGGGGTAGGGCACCAGCCCCATATGCCAGAGGTGGCAGGTTCATACCCAGCCCTGGCCAAAAACTGCAAAAAAAAAAAAAACCAAGACTGAACCTCTTACAGAATTGTAAAAGCATTTTGAATAAAATATAACCCAAGCCCTCAGGCACTAATACTCTTGAAATACTGTCCTGCCATTTGCTTCCTGACCAAGGAGGCCACTCTCCACATCTTACCCTACAGCCCTTCAGGGCCGATAGCATCTTGCCTATGCAAGGCACAGGATCTCTGAAATAAGATGCAATTAAAGCAGTATTTGTAAAAGATCATTCCTCATAAATATTCCTCTCTTAGAAAACAAGGGAGTTTGTTCAAGACTTTGAGAAACACCAATTTAAACAAAATTAATCCTGTTTTTCAACTGTAAGACTTTTTTTTTTCTGCTATTTTTGTCCAGGGCTGGTTTGAACCTGCCACCTCCGGCATATGGGGCCAGCTCCCTACTCCTTTGAGCCACAGGCACTGCCCCACAACTGTAATACTTTTAATTGCTTCTGGCCACTTCTATTACTGCACAGTGATTCTGAAAGGCAGCAAACTTATTTTTATCACAGTATATATATCCATGGACTGTTTCACTTTAAAGTAGTTGTTCTTAAATCATTTGGTCTCAAGACCCTTTTATGCTTCTAAGGACCGTACTGTAATTCCAGAACTTTGGGAGGCAAAGGTGGGAGGATCCCTTGAGCTTAGAGGTCTCAAAAAACAAAAAACAAAAAAAAAGAATATGACAAAGAAAATTTCTGAGGACATCACAGGTTTTCTTTAGATGAGTTCTATCTATTAAAACTTGCCATATAAAAATTAAAGCAGAATTTATTTTATTTTATTATATTTTTTTGACACAGAGTCTTACTCTGTCCCCCTGGGTACAGTGCTCTGGCCTCTTAGCTCACAGCAACCTCAATCTCCTGGGCTCAAGTGATCCTCCTGCCTCGGCCTCTCGAGTAGCTGGGACTACAGGCACCACCACAATGTCTGGCTAGTAGTAGAGATGGGGGTCTATCTCTTGCTCAGGCTATTCTCAACCTCCTGAGTTCAAGGGATCCTCCCATCATCAGCTTCCTAGAGTGCTGGGATTATAGGTATGAGCTATTGTGCTCAGGCTAAAGAAGAATTTTAAAATATATTTATTACTAATTTATTTAACAATAAACCTATCATATATTAACGTAAATAATTTATTTTGTGAAAAATCACTTTATCAAAAAATTACAGTGAGAAGACTAGCATTTTATAGTTGTATAAGTCTGTTAAATGTCTGGCTTAATAAGAGAAAGCTACATTTTCAAGCCAGAGTCTGCATTCAATCTGTTTCAGTATGGTGTTTGATCAGAGTATACAAAGAAAATTCAACCTCACACAGAAATGTAGTTAGAAAACGAGGAAGCATTTTAATAGCCTTATCAGATCACTGTATACATTCTTCTTTGATGCTATAGCAGAATTCAATAAATAGTAGTTTCTTAAAGATCAGTTATAATGTAGAATCTGAAACCCGCTCATGAACTTTCTGTGTTCTGTGATGTTAACACCCATTGCTGCGCAGAACTCCATTGAACAGAAATGGAGAAGGGCCTTGGTTTATTGCTATTTTCTTGACATTCTAATAAAGGGTGTCCCAAAAAATCTTAGTGCAATTTAAAGCTTTAATAATTTCAGAACAACTTAGTAAAATGTCTTTTACATGCATTTAATTTAGTACATTTGGAAGGATAAAATTTATTTTTCAATTTCAGATTAATGTGAGGGTACAAATAGGTCACAATATTTGCATTTATGAGGTAGAGTACCTCTTATGGTCATGCCCCACACCCAACAGGTGTGCCACATACCCTCACATTGTTCCTATTCAATGAGAGCACCCCAAACCTCCCCCTCTACCCCTTCGCACTTCCCTCCAACTTGAATTGAAATGAGTTTCTCTCTTCCTTGGGTGTGTATTAGATTGTCTACTGGCTTCATATTAGTACTGAATACATTGGACCTGCTTTTCCATGTGTTTCAACTTCATCCAGGATAATAACAAAACATGTAATGCAAGTCACCATCATATTTATTGCTGAAGAGTACTCCATGGTATACATACACCACAGCTTGTTAATCCATTCCTGAGCTGATGGGCATTTAGGTTGTTTCCACATCTTGGTGACTGTAAATTGAGTTGTGATAAATAATCTAGTGTAAATGCCCTTATGATAAAATGATAGTTTTCTTCTGGGTAGATCCCTAGTAGTGGGGTTTCAGGGTCAAATGTGAGATGTAATTTGAGCTCTTTGAGGATTCTCCATACTTCTTCCAAGATGCTGTGTTAGGAAAGGATAAAATTTTAATTTAGAATATTTGTCTGCAGCTATTTCCAGATGGCCTGGCAGAGAAGCCCGTGACTTGGCTACTCAGCCCCTTGATCTGCCTCTATTATGCTTTTTGGTTGGTAATATCCAAACTGAAATGTATATATCAAAACATTTTCCTTTTGTTGATTTTAAAGCTAGGGTTGTAAATGTAATTTCGTCAGTTAATAAGCTAAGAAAATGAAAGTTCTTATAAGGTTTGAAAATTAATGGAAGCAATCCATAAGATGATAGTTTTGCTGAGCTGTAATAAACAACATCAACATTTAAAGTGATCAGGTTTTCAAATGTTGTTTTCTGTAAGTAAGAACACTATGTTATTATTAGTTGCTTGTTTCACAGAGCAATCATGGTAAAAATACATGAATTAAACCATTTACTCAAAGTTAGTATTTATTGAATAACTATTATGTGTGCCAGGAATTGGGCTGGGCCCTGCAAAGTGCGATACAGAAAAGATGATTTTAAGTAACTATATACTGCTATAATGAAACTACTTTTTATAATGCCAGTACAAGGTAGTTTCAGAGATGTATATGCCAAAAGGTCAAACTAAACTGATAAGTTTTAACAGTCACTGTCAAATTCAGTCTAAGACTTCCAGCTTCCGGTTTCTCAGGTAAGAAGCGTGGGAGTTGTCATTCCACCCTAATAAGCAAAAATCTATACAAACTGAACAATCAACAACTCTTCTTGACTCTCTCACAGAAATGAGGTCACGGGAAAAACCACTGCTCCCAGGGTTGGGGAGACAGACAACAGGTACCACAGAAAACTGCAGCCTATCAGAGCAGAAACTTCCATGAAGACCAGCGCGGGGGATGGGGTGGAGGGGTTGGGGGGTAGGGGGGCTGGACTGAAACTGACGAATTGCTGGAGGCTCAGAGTGGACAAACCTTAGAGATAAAAGGTCCAAGAAGACCCAGTCCTCTGGGGGCCCTCAATTCAGTGATGTTTATCTCCTAAAACCTGACAGAGTTCTTAAAGTGACTGTCAGAGAAATATCTTCTCCTCATGCTTCTAGTAGGAAGAGTAGAAAAATAACCATTTTGAAATATGCCCCATAATGAGGCCTGCCCTCAGGAGAAACTATTTTAGCAGAGCCTGACTGACCAGAGGACTAACCCAGTCCTCTGTAGATGCCCTGTCCTGCGAGGGGGGAGGGAGGGTGAGCCCTGGGACACACCCACAGAGTCCACAACCCAGAGGATCAGACTCTCTAAGGCTGAGCTCTCACCAACGCATGGATGCTCCCCCTACACCCCGTCACTACAGGCTGATTTACTGGACTTTCTTTCTCCCAGCACATCATGTCCAGCTTGCAACAAAAAATTACAAGACACAGAAAAAAGTGAAAAAAAGAGTTTGAGACACAGCAGTCATCAGAACCAGATTCAGATATGACAAGAACATGGAATTATCAGATTGTGGATTCTCAATAACTACTATTAATATAGAACTCAGCTTAGACCTCTCATTTGATCCTGCAATCCCATTACTAGGCATCTACCCAGAAGAAAAAATCCTTTCATCATAAGGACATCTGCACTAGACTGTTTATTGCAGCTTAATTTACAATTGGCAAAATGTGGAAATAGACTCAGCATCTGTAGCACAGTGGTTACAGCGCCAGCCACATGCACCGAGGCAGATGGTTTCAAACCCAGCTAAACAACGACAACTGCAACAAAAAAATAGCCAGGTATTGTGGCGGGCACCTGTAGTCCCAGCTACTTGGGAGTCTGAAGCAAGAGAATCACTTAAGCCCAAGTCTTTGAGGTTGCTGCAAGCTGTGATGCCACAGCACTCTACCAAGGGCAATATAGTGAGACTCTGTTTAAAAAAAAAAATGTGGGGCAGCACCTGTGGCTCAAAGGATTAGGGTGCTGGCCCCATATGCTGGAGGTGGTAGGTTTAAATCAAGCCCCGGCCAAAAAAAAAACAACAAAAAACTGCAAAAAAAAAAAAAAAAATGTGGGAACAGCCTAAATGCCCATCAACCAAGGAATAGATCAACAAGTTGTGGTATATGTATACCATGGAATACTATTCACCTATTAGAGATGGAGACTTAACATCTTTTGTATTAACCTGGGTGGATGTGGAACATTCTTGCTAACATTCTTCTTAGCAAAGCATCACAAGAATGGAGAATCAAGAAACCAATGTACTTAATTCTAATGTGAAGGTAGCAGCTGAGCTAATACAAGGATGGGTAGGGGAATGAGGGATGGGTAGAGGTGAGGGGGGAGGGGGCTGTGGGATCATGATGAATGATACACCTCTTGAAGGCAGGACACAATTTTAAAATGTTATCTAACAAATGCAATCAGTACCTAATCCTTTGTACCTTCAACAAATCCCAAACAATAAAAAAAGTAAATATAAAAAAAATGCTAAAAGCTCTAATGGAAAAGGTAGATAATGCACAAAAAAAAGATGGATAATGTAAGCAGAGAGAAGGAAATTTTAAGAAAGAAATCAGAAAGAAATGCTAGAGATAAAACATCTGAACAGAAATGAAGAAAGCCTTTGATGGGCTCGTTAGCAGCCAGGGCTTAGCCGAGAGAAGAACCTTTGCGTGAGAGGATGTGTCAGTAGAAGACACAGAAAAGCAAAGACAAAAAAGAGAAAAGAGTATGAAAGAACTATGGGAAACTATAGAAGCTGTAAAATATACAGAGGGTGCCAAAAAAAGGACATATATTTTAAGAAAGGAAAAAACTGCATTAAAATTGTAGCACTCAGTAAATACCAGTAACAGGTCAAATGTGACCTGGGTATTACAATTTTAATAGCTTGTTTTCCTTTCTTAAAGTATATATACGTTTTAAGGAACCCTCTATATATAGGGAAAATACCACAGGAAAAACAAAGAGATAAAGGAATGGAAGAAATAATGATAGAATTTCCCCAAATAAATGTCAGGCCCTGAGCACAGACTTAGAGAGCTGGGGAGCACCAAGCAGGATAGACGCCGCCAAGTGAAATCCACTAGGTGTGTTATGGTCAAACCTCAGAAAATCAAAGGTAAAAAAGAAAACATTAGAAGAAGCTAGATGAGGAAATACCTTACTCACAGAGAAGCAAGGTAAGAATTATATCTGACTTTGCCTCAGAAACCTTGCAAGAAGGGAGCTCGCTGGAAGATTCAAAGTGTCCAGAGAAACCCACCAATCTAGAATCCTGCATCCTGTGAAATTATTCTTCAAAATTAAGAGAGAAATGCTTTCTCAGAGAAACACACATGAAGATGGTTTGTTGTCACTAGGCTTACTTTTTTGCATTAATTATTAAAAGGAGTGCGTTAGAAATAAGGAATTAATCTAGGCCAGAAATTCAGATCAACATAATGAAAGAAAGAACATTAGAGAAGGAATAAATGAAGGCAAATAAAAACCTTTGTCTTTCTAATTTTTAAATGATTTAACCTAACAGTTTGTTCCAAATAATAACAGTAATGATTCATTCAATTATATATGCTTATGTGTATATGTATATAGGTTATGTATGCTATGTGTGTGTGCATATGGGGTTATGTGTGTGTATACATGTGGTTATGTGTGTATATATATGGTTATGTATGCTATGTGTGTGTGTATAGCATTATGTGTATACATGTGGTTATGTATGTTGATGTATAAGTGAGTAAATAATAGCAATAACATAAGGGATGGGAAAAGGGATTAGGAAATTTTATTATTAAAAGGTACTTCCTGGCTCAGTGCCTGTGGCTCAACGGGCTAAGGTGCCAGCCACGTACACCTGAGCTGACGGGTTCAAATCCAGCCTGGGCCCGCCAATACAACAATGGCGTCTGCAACCAAAAAATGGCCGGGCATTGTGGCGAGCGCATGTAGTCCCAGCTACTGGGAGGTGGAGGCGGGAGACTCGCTTGAGCCCAGGAATTGGAGGTTGCTGTGAGCTGTGATGCCAGGGCACTCTACCCAGGGTGACAGTTTGAGGCTGTCTCAAAAAAAAGGTACTTGCACTTTCTATAAAGAAGTATAATTGATATGCTAAGAGAGGAGAAAAAAATGGAATCATGTGAAATGCTCAAAACCAAAAATGGCAGAAAAAGAGTGAAAGATAAAAACATGAACAAGGAACAGGGATACTGAATAGAAAATGGAAAAAATAAGGTGCCTCTTAATGCAGCTGCATCACTACTCATATGAAGCATGAACAGTGTAAATACAACTACGGACAGAGGATGTCAGAGTGGATCAAAAAGTCCCAATTATATATTGTCTACAAGTGACCCACTTTAGACCTAACGGCACACACAGATTAAAAGTAGAGAAATGGAAAAAGACGTGCCAGGCTCATGCAAATAAAAATGAAGCTACATTAGCTATATTAATTTCAGACAGCAGGTGTCAAAACACAAAAAATCATCAGTGATAAAGAGGGGGCATCACATAACGATACAGGGTTGTTCTCTAAGAGGACACAGAGGCCGTCCACTCTATGCACCTGACCAGAGTGTTTAGATGCCTGAGGCAAGAAATGGTGGTGATGGAGTTGTGAGAAAAGAGGTGAACCCACTTTTATAGTTGGAGACTTCATATTCCTCTATCAAAAATGGATGCATCAAACAGCTGGAGAGTCAGGAGGGCGCATCTGAACCCAGCAGTGCCAGAGACCCCTGGATGTAACCGACCTCCATGCACAGTCCTCTGTTGGCGGTCGGGCACACACCAACACAGATCACATTCAAACACATAAAACATACCTTCAGAGTGTAGAAGAACAGAAATAGTTCAGTGTATGCTTTCAGACCACAGTGGGCTTGCACTAGAAGTCAGTAACCTGCAGTCTCACTCAGGTACTCCTAGCACATGGGGAGACTGTGGTGGGAGGACACTGGAAGCCAGGAGTTCACGGCTGCAGTGAGCTGTGATCACACAACTGCACGCTGGCCCGGGGAACACAGTGAGATCCTGTCTCAAAAACAAATGAAAACAAAAGACATAAACCAACCACAGAAATATAACTGGAAAGTCCCAAAATATTGGAGATTAAACAATTCACTTCCAAATATCACTTGTTTCAAAGAAGAAATCTCAAGGAGAAATTTAGAAAAAGATTTTGAGATAAATGAAAATAAAAATAAAACCTAAATTTGTGGGATATATAGAATTTAGAATTTAGCGTTTAGAAGGAAACTTATTACATTGAGCGCACATGTTAAAATAGAAATGAGACCTAAAATCAATAATCTAATTTCTAAGAAACTAGAAGTGAAGAGAAAATTAACTCCAAAGTAAGCAAAATAAAAGAAATAATAAAAATTTGGCTGGGCATGGTGGCACACACCTATAATCCCAGCACTTTGGGGGACTGAGGCAGGAGGATCACTAGAGGCCAGGAATTCAGGACCCACCTGATCAACTTAGTGAGACCACAAAAAGGAGAAAAATCTGGGTTTGGTAGCCCTGTCTATACCCCCTACTCAAGGGAGTGGGGCGGGAAGATTGCTTGAGTCCAGGAGTTTCAGGGGGCACAGTGAGCTGATGATACCACTGCATGTGAATATGGGCAAAGGGAAGGAGGGAGGAAGGGAGGACAGGAGAGAGGGAAGAAGGAGGGAAGGGAGTTATGTTGTGAACAACTGATTGTAAAGTTTATATGGGGAAGCATAAGACACAAAACACCCAACATAATATTGAAGAGAAGAACAAAGCTGGAGGACAGACCCTGTCCAAGATTCACTATACAGCCACAGCAATCAAGAAAGTGTGGTGTTGAAAGAAAAGACAGATTAATGGGACAAAAGGGAGAGCTCAGAAGTAGATTCAAATAAATATGAGCATCTGATCTTTGACAGGGGAGTGAAGGGAATTCAATGGATCAGACAAAAATAGTCATCAAAACAAATGATGCTGGAACAGCTGGATATCCACATGCAAAGATATGAATGTAGGCCCCTTACACTTGTTGCAAAAATTATCTACAACCAATCGTGTGTCTGAATGTAGTGTGCAAAACTAAACCATCTCTAAGAAAACCTAAGAGAAAACCCAGATGGTCTTGGACGTGATGTTGACTTTTTAGATACAACACCAAACATTTGATCCAGGAAATAAATAATTGATAAACTGGACTTTACTATAATTAAAAGCTTGCTCTTTAAAAGACAGTATCAAGAGAATAAAAAGATAAGCAATAAATTGGGAGAAAATAGTTGCAAAAGACATATCTGATGAAAGACTACCATCCAAAATATATAACTCTTAAAACTCAACAATAAGAAAATGAACAACTCAATTAAAAATTGAGCAAGAAATCGAAACAGACACCTCGCCAAAGAAGACATACTAGCAAATAAGCCCATGGAAAGGTTCTCCCAAATCATATGTGACCAGAGAAATGCCCATTGAAACAGCATAAGACACCACTACACGGCTGAAATAACACAAGCTGGAGTACTGACAACACCAGGCGGCGGTGAGGACGCAGAGCCCAGGGCTCGCGCTCACTGCTGGCAGGAACTTGAAACAGTGCCACTACTTTGAAAGGTAGCAGTTTCTCACAAAACTAAACATTTTTTTAGCATTCAGTCCAGCAATCACACCCCTGTTGGTATTTTCTTAAAAGTGTTTTGAAAGCCATGTCCACACAAAAACTCGCACATGGATATTTATGTTTATCCATAATTGCCCAAACTTGGAAGCAGCCATGATGTCCTTTGGCAGGTGAATGGATAAACTGTGATGCATCCTGACCCTGGAACATTATTCTGCTAACGAAAAAAAAAAAGAAGAAGAAGAGGAAGAGGAAGAAGGGGAAGAGGAAGTGGGGGGAGAGGAGGAGGAGGAGGAGGAAGAGGAAGAAGAAAAAGAAGAGGAGGAGGAGAACAGAAGGGAGAAAAGGAGGCATGAAGCCATGAGAGGACATGGCAGAAACGTTACTGCTACTGCCAAGCAAAAAAGCCCATCTGAAAAGCCGAGGAAGTACGATGCCAAGTGTGCGACATCGTGGAGGCATCGGCGGCTGCAGGACTTGGGGAGGGAGGAACAAGTGGGCCAAGCGCCGAGGGTCTTCAGGGCACCAAGATCACTCTGTGCTGTAGGGGGCCCGACATCACACACCAGTCCACACCCGTACAACACACACACCCAGGGTGAACTGAAGGTAAAAACAGACTTCGGATGACGATGATGTGTCAACCCAAGTTCCTTGAGTGTGACGCATGTGCCACTCCAGTGGGAGACGTGGGTGTGGGGGAGGGAACATGGGGTTGTGTGCGTGTGCACGCATGTGTGTGAAAGGTAGGTGGAAACTCATCAACTTTGCTATAAACCTAAGATGCCTAAAACATAAAATGTACTTGAAAAAAATAAATTCACCCTAATCCTTTTTTAGCATTTACAGTAAAATTATAAACTTGGTAAGAGCCAAGTAAAATTTAGCAAACATTTTTGACTTTTTTTTTTTAATAGAGGTAGGCTCTTGCTATGTTTCTTAGACTGGTCTTGAACTCCTGGACTCAAGTGATCCTCCTGCCTCAGCCTCCCAAAGTGCTTGAATTACAGGTGTGAGCCACTGTGCCTGGCTGATGGTTTTAAATTTAACATTAAGGTAACAAGTACTATGAAAATGGGCTAAAGACTTTGCATCATAGCAAAAATATAAAATTTATAGATGATTAGAGGTGCCAGCTTTTACATCTGTGCTCAACTCAGAAGCCCCCTGGTGTGCTTGACTGGGTTCTCTCCTGACTGCTTGCTTTCTCACACCAGAAGTAAAGAACACTTCTTTAGATTTCCTTGGTAATTTTCTAGCTTGGGTGAAGAAAATGATAAATAAATGTCAATCTATAAAGATAAAAAGCTACTATCCTTGTCAGTGCAATTAAGTGAGTATGTCTTAATTTTTAGTAGTGCTAACTGGTCCTCCAGAGAATTGAGTCAATAGTAATCTGAAATATAAATACTCTTCTGAGTTTTGGAAATAAATAAACCCCTGAGATCCGCAGCAATTCCTGTTTTCTTAGGTGATCTTGTGGACAGAGGAGGCTGGTGATGAAAGGGGTGGGATGAATCCCCCATCAGATTCGGGGAGTTCTACGTGCATCTCACAAAGCACCACACAGCGGGGGCCCTGCTGTGACCAGGACACTACTTCAGGGGAGCTGTACGTGTCACACTGGTGACTGGGACACGACTTCAGGGGAGCTGTGTCACACCGTGACCAGGACACGACTTCAGGGGAGCTGTACATGTCACACCCTTGGACAACCACACTCACCCAGGAGCAGCACCTGGGCGATGCGCATTTCTCACCATGGACCAGATATAGAAGAATAAGGGCTGAGAGCTGGAGCCACCGGTACTGTGTGTGCAGCACTTTCCTATAAAGGTGCCTCCTTTTCGTTTCAATTATCTGATATTCAGAAAACAGTGTGGGGGATGGTAAGCTAGGAAGGAATGAAGTGGCCGACTGTCTGTAAGTGACTCTGCGGAAGCTCAGAAGTCACGCTGCAGCACACGGAGGCAGGATGCCTGGTAGAAAGCGCTTTGTCCTTGTTCCTATGGATTTTTACCAGTAGGGTATTATGACTAACAGAACCACACATTTTCTCAGCATACCCGTGAAAAATCCCAAAGGTCAGCATGCCGTTTCTTTTATAAAGCAAAAGCTCATGATGCACAAATAGGTGTCTTAACAAAACTAGACCTGCTGACTAGTTCTCAGAAACCCCAGTAACTACATGACCTTGGGCAGCTTACCTAACCACTCGAGACTCTTCTCATCTGCAAAATGAGAGGATTAAACAATATGATGCATGTGTGTTTGGAAGCCCTAAAACTCCGCAGTGCTCTGACTATATATCCTCAGACATATAAACATCTTAAATATCAGAGTTTCCCAGGACCTGGAGCAGTGCTGTAAAGAACCACCTCTTACAGTTACATGTTGCTTGGTGTGTGTTGGGAATGTTTCTCAAGTTGGTACCTTTGTATTTGTTTGGGGAGATTAAAATTCCTTGAGGATAGAGAATTCTAAATTTCCATTTGGTTAATTACCCAGTAATGTCTGGTAAAGTGCTTTGCACATTAACAATTGCATGATAAAAATGATCAATGATCATTAAAGTTTCTCTTGGTTTATAAAAAAAAATTAAACATCCTAAGGTTGATCTCTGTCCTTCATCAGTATTTGGTGCCTACTCTGGTTCCCAGCACACAACTTCCCTCTCTGCACAGCAGGCAGATGAAGGTTTTACACTTTGTCATGCCCCCATTAGCGCTTCAATAGAAGTCATATTGGGAATCAAGTATTTCCTTAATAAACACCTCCTGTAGAGCCAGGAAATCATTTCTCCCTACAAATGCTTCCCTAATCCTGAGGGTCTGGTGCTTATCATACTCATGGGGTGCTCAAGGGGTGCAGGGCTCCTGAAGAAAGGTCTGGAAGGATTTCGGGTAAAGACAATAACCCTCCTCCCTCTGTCTCCTAAACCACTTACCAACTAAATTCTTACCAACTGGACAAGACGAGAAACAGAAAATCTGATGCTGAAAATTCCAAAACCAGAAGTGTGATGATTCCCAGGTGTCACCAGTTCTAATTCTGCTGACAGCTCTGTCCTTTCTGGGAGAGCACACAAAAACGAAGCTTGTATACACCTGAATAGCTCCGCATGTTAACAGCACTAGCAATGACACAATGTAACCGTGGCTGAGTCCACTAGGATTTTAAAAATGGCTACAACCATTAAAAGGTTCAGGATCTGGCATTTTAATCATCAACCAGAAAACCACATACTAACACACTCACTCTAAACACATTAACACACTCTAACACGCACTAACATACTCTAACACACACTAATACACTCTAATGCACACTAAAATACTCACTTTAACACACACTAACATACATTAACTCATTCTAACACACTAATGCACTCTAATGCACACTAAAACACTCACTTTTACACACACTAACATACATTAACTTATTCTAACACACAAATACACTCTAACACTCTAACACACAACACACTCAAACACACACTAATACACTCTAACACACATCCACACACTCTAACACACACTAATACACTCTAATACACACTAATATGCTAACACACATTAACTCACACTCACACACTAATACACTCTAACACACACTGATACACATCCACACACTCTGACACACACTGACACACATCCACACACTCTAACGCACACTAATATACTCTAACACACACTAACATACTCTAAAACACTCTAACACACTCACACACTAACATACTCACTCTAACACACTAATACACTCTAATGCACACTAATACTCTAACACACATTAACTCACACACACACTAATACACTCTAACACACACTAACACATTAACATACTCTAATGCACACTAATACTCACTCTAACACACATTAAGTCACTACACTAATTAACTCAGTACACACATTAACACACACTCACACACTAATACACTCTAACGCACATTAACACATCACTCTAACACACACTAATACACTCTAATGCACACTAACATACTCACTTTAACACACACTAACATGCATTAACACTCCCTCTAACACTAATACACTCTAGCACACACTAACAGTCACGCTAACACACACCAACACATTAACACACTCACTCTAACACATATTAACACACTTGCTCTAACACACACTAATACACTCCAACACACATTGACACATGCTAACACACTCACTCTAACACCCCCCGTCCCAAGATGGGGAGTGAAGGAGTCAGCACTGCGGTTGACAGGCAGCTGCAGGTGGTTTGGGGGCCTCTATATGCAGCACTAGACAGAGAAGGGTCATGTGAGTGAAGACTCAGCAAGTGCTGTCCAGGCCCAGGTCCAGGTAAAGCCCCTGCACTGGCCAGCCTTGCATGACTGGTCAGCCCTTGAAGGGCTTGGCCAATTACTGCCTCAGGCTTCCCCTGGGTCTTCTTGATTTTACATAGCTCAGAGGATCCTACAGGGTGTTGCCACTGCATGAGGACCCACAGCCCATCAAGCCCAAACCCCAGCGCCTCCCCTTGTGCTGAATGTCCTCTGCATGATCTGGACACAGGGTCGGCCACTTTCCTCTCCTCCGACGTGATTAGAAACTCACAAATTCAGAGTTAAATGATGCTTCTTTGTCTGGAGGAAGCAAAGACAATTGCACCAAGAAAAGCCCCCTTGACATAAACCCACTTAAAACAGAAGGTAAGAGTAAAAATAAGAAGGCTGTGAAAAATGAACAAAGTTACCAGACTTGAGGCTATAGTATAAATATATCGATCAAAACAGCATAGTACTGGCAAAAAAATAGAGAGGCAGATTTATGGAACAGAACAGAGAACCAAGAGATGAACCCAGCCACTTTTCATCATTCGATCTTTAATAAACCTATCAAAAACATAAATTTGTGGAAAGATTCCGTATTTAACAAAAGGTGCTGGGTGAACTGGCTGGTGATCCTGTGGAAGACCGAAACTGGACCCCCACCTTTCATCATTAACAAAAATTGATTCTCACTGGATAAAAGATTTAAACTTAAGACATGAAACTATAAAAATACTAGAAGAGAATGCAGGGAAAACACTTGAAGAAATTGGCCTGGGAGGGCAGCGCCTGTGGCTCATTGAGTGGGGTGCCGGCCCCATATACCGAAGGTGGCAGGTTCAAACCCGGCCTCGGCCAAACTGCAAAAACAGAAAAATAGCTGGGCGTTGTGGCCGGCGCCTGTGGTCCCAGCTACTCGGGAGGCTGAGGCAAGAGAGTCGCCTAGGCCTAAAAGTTGGAGGTTGCTGTGAGCTGTGTTGACGCCACGGCACTCTACGGAGGGCGATAAGGTGAAACTCTGTCTCTCAAAAAAAAAAAAAAAGAAAAAAAGAAAATTTAAAGAAATTGTCCTGGGAGAATATTTTATGAGGAGGACCACCCCCCCCCCCCCCGCCCAGGGAACTGAAGCAACACCAACAATATATTACTGAGATCTGATCAAACTAAAAAGTGTTTGCACCGCCTAGAGCACAGTAAGTAAAGCAAACAGACAACCTTCAGAATGAGAGAAGATTTTTGCATGTTATGCTTTCTACAAAGGTCTGATAACTAGGACCCACGGAGAACTCAAACTAATCAATAAGAAAACAACAAACAACCCCATTCCTTGTGGTCAAGAGACTTGAACAGAAACTTCTCTGAGGAAGACAGGTGCATGGCCTACAAACGCAAGAAACAATGCTCATCATCCTTAATCGTCAGAGAAATGCAAACCAAAACCACTTTGAGATATTATCTAACTCCTGTAAGATTAGCCCACATCACAAAATCCCCAAACTTCAGATATTGGTGTGGATGTGGAGAAAAGGGAACACTTCCACACTTCTGGTGGGGATGCAAGCTAATACATTCTTTTTGGAAAGAAGTTTGGAGAATACTCAAGGAACTAAAAGTAGACCTGCCATTCGATCCTGTAATTCCTCCACTAGGTATATACCCAGATGATCAAAAATCATTTTACAACAAAGACATTTGCACCAGAATGTTTATTGCAGCCCAATTCATAATTGCCAAGTCATGGAAGCAGCCCAAGTCCCATTGACTCATAAATGAATTAACAAATAGTGGTATATGTACACCATGGAGTACTATGCAGCCATTAAAAAGATGGAGACTTAACAGCTTTTATGTTTACCTGGATGTAGCTGGAACATATTCTTCTTGGTAAAGTATCTCAAGAATAGAAGAAAAAGTATCCAATGTACTCAGTACTACTTTGAAATCAATATATAATCACCTCCACATGCATACAAATGGCAAAACACAACTATAGTCCAAAAAGTAGGAAGGAAGAGGAGAGAGGGGAGGGGAGAGGAGGCAGGGTATTTGAGGGGGACCTCATCTATTGTGCATAATGCAATTGTACATTTTAAAACTATTTAAAAGTGGAGTATAAATGTCTGACCACAAGTAAGTGAGGTGATGGTTATGTTAACAAGTCTGATGTAAGCAGCTTTCCACATTGCACATCAAATCAGCACATTGTACCCCATAAATGCATTATTGTACATAGTTATGAATTAATAAAAAAATTTTAAAAAAATGTTTTTGTGCTATCTTACAAAACAAAGTTAAATTTTAAAAAATCCACTTAAAACAGAAGCTAGGAGTAGAAATAAGAAGGCTGTGAAAAATGAACAAAAATGGGTTCAGTATTGGTTACATCCTTTTTCATGAGGGGCCACATGTTTAGAAATGTATAGAATAGCACAACATTATATGGTAACAAAATTTAACATATTTCACTCCATTTTGGACTTTCATAGCCCAGTCTAAAAGAGGCCTTTTTTCTAAAAGTTTTCAAGAGCTTTATTGATTTTCCCCAAAGGCCTCTCCTAGATACTTGATGCTGAAATCCTTCTTTTTGAAGTGCCTGTGTTACCACTATTGTCTATCTTGTATCTTCAATTTTTAACTAGTCCAATTCTGTCTTTAGATTTGAGCAATTTGTCCATATCTCTCTGTCAAATTCATGAAACTGAGTCTTTTGCAAGATTTTCAATTTACACTGTTCTTTTCTGCCAAGCAATCTCCAGTGAGCATGTGTTTGTGGCACCGGCTACCAAGGAGGAGAGACTGGGCCAAGTAAACGTGGGGGTGGGTGGGTGAAGGGGGCTCTGCGTAGGGAACACCGAGAGCTTCAGCTCATAAGCAGTGTTTGTTTGTTTGTTTTTGCTTATATCATCATTTTGCTTATTTCATGTTACAGCAATTTTTTGCTTTGGAATGAGTTGTAAAAGGGTTTTTATAGCCTCATCACTACCTTTCTCTGTGCGACTTTATGTGCAAGGCCAGAGCTGGAAACAGCGTTGCTCATGCCACGTGCAACCACGGTACTCAGAGTAGAGCTGCCTGTTCTCCTGGGGAAGGTGTCTGATGGAGATGAGCTCCATCCTTACTTTTAGGGATCAGTAAATGTAAGATCTTAGGTTCTGTTAGGCTGCTGTTCCACAGCCATGGCTCTTAGCCCCTCACCCCCAGTTACCCCAGCTTCTTTATCTATAAAATGGGCGTTGTGGCTGTGCCCACATCACCAGCTGCCTGTGAGGACTGCAGGGCGGGGCAGCGCCAGGCCAGACATCCTGATTAGTCTGTGTCTAAGCCAGGTGGGCTGTCATCTGCAGTGGCTCCTTCTCTAATATAACCACAGGAGTGCCATTTGAACGGCTAATGGCGCCTGTCTTTTATTTTTCAAGGAATAAAACTATATTTTAAAATGTTAAAAACATCCTTTATCTGGTGTAAAAATTTTGATTAAGAATTAAGAAACTGAATCTTTGACTAATGTACAGTTTTTATGGTGCCTGTGGCTCAAAGGAGTAGGGCGCTGGTATATGCCGGAGGTGAAGGGTTCAAACCCAACCCCGGCCAAAAACTGCAAAAAAACCCAAAAACATTATATATATATATATATATATATACACAGTTTTATGATTTCAGGGTACTTGTAAAGAATTAGGCAGATTGAAAAGTTAGCAAAATATTTTATGGTAATTGAATTTAAGTCCTTACTTCTATTACTACTTCAAATGCTACTAGAATTAGACATTTAAAACATTATCTAGAGAAATGTTTATCCTACTCATATTAGATAAAAATGAAATTATGTAAAAGAAAAAAATTCTACCCAATGGGAAAAAAAATAACTTAAAAGTGAGAAAGGAATAATTTTCTCCGAAATCTCAAAATTGAAAATGTCAATATCCTGAATTAAAATTGGAGTGAAGGTGGGAAGAAGTCTAACATCCTGAATATAAGCTCAACTCTTTTCTGAACAGTCACCAGGTATGTTCTCTGTTTGTTTTTTGAAATCATGTCATCCATTCTAAATATGAGTGTACATAAAACTTTCCCAACTGAGTAGCAAATTGTTTAATGCCTATGCCTGGATTTCTCTATCTCTCTTCTTTGAGCTAAACTTTTAGATGTAGGAAAATCTAAATTCATGGTATCAACCTCTGTAATTATATAACAACATTCCCCAAACTTAAAACCACAAGTTTATTATGTCCCAGTTTCTGTGAGTTAGGAGTCTCAGCAAGGCTCAGGCAGGTCTTCTGCTTAGGGTCTTACCAGGTTCAGGCAGGGGCACCTGGGCTGAGTTCTCTCTGAAACTCAGCCAGGGAAGAGTCTACTTCTGAGCTCACCCAGGCTGATGGCAAAATTTGATTGCAGTTGTAGGACTGAGCTTTAGTTTCTTGTCAGGTATCAGCCAGAGGCTGCCCTCAGTTTGTAGAAGCTGCAATGTCTTCAAAAGCAGCTAATTAGTGAGCAAGCCAGACAGAGACAGGGACAGAGACGGGCAAGGCAGAGCGAGCCGGAGCAAGACAGAGAGAGATCAGGATGGAGAAGAGAGAGACAGGGACAGAGAGGAGACGCCGGCAGGACGATGCTACACGTGTTCACAACCTTCACAGAACTAGGTGCATGTAACACATATCCTGTCACCTCGCCCTGTTCTGTTGTCTGGAAGCAGATCACGGTCCCGTCCACACTCCAGGAAAGGGGCTCAGGCAGGGCTGCAGAAGCGGGAGTCTTAAGTCTGCCTGCATCCTTCATCCATCTCAATGCGTGGGCGTTTCATCTTCAGTGGAAGAAAAGCATGACAAAAGTGATTTGAAAAGCCTGAAAAAATTCTCCCACATTTTCCTTTTCCCATCTTTTGTCACATTATTGAAATTATGAAAATTAGGCACACATTTGCCTCTAATCCAAACTTAAAAGTAAACTCCCCTTTCATAAGCATCTTGTGTATATGACCAGCACAGAACACGTGTGTCCAGCTGCAGTTTTCTCTGGGCCTGGCCCAAAGCTGGAAGCTGCCAGGGAGAAAGCGTAGCGGGGTCTCAGGAAGGCAGGAAGCACGGACTTCCCTGCCAGAACCTGGACTCGGCTCATTCTGGGATTCCTGTGTCTCAGGAATGGACCAGATGTTATCAGTGTGGAGCCAGCACTGGTCCACTGAAATGGCATAAGTGATCTTTGTAGTAAGGCCACTATTCATTTTCATTTAACTTTCACATAATGCCACATTTTCTGTGGGCTCTAACAGACTGTAGGGTTACAGCCCTTGTGAACTGTAGATGATGCAGTTATGGATAATGCTGTGTGGGACAGTATAAGGTTGAAGTGACTGCCAAAGGCTACACTGAAAAGGAAAAAAATAAGACACAATCAGTGGCACCATATTGGAATTCTTGACATTGAGCTGACCCTTCAGAATTTAAGGCCACACCATCCACACCATCCATCTATTTCTAACCCACTGACACATAGTGCTTGGATAACATGTTGAGAGTCCACCGGCGTTATCAATACCAGCACTCCACATCGCCATTGCTTTTACATTCACAACACGTTCCAATAGAATCAAGTAGGATTTATCCCTGCTATATTTCAGTCTGCCTCTTACAAGTAGTGGGTTTTATCTCTTTTGCAGTAGATTATACTAACGTCTTCTCTTCAACACAGAGAACCAGCTGTTTGCTCAGGTGTGGTGGCCTCGAGAGCCACGACCACCTCTCCATCCCTGCCTCCTCTGCCACCTCCCTCTGCCCTGTGCTCTCCACTGGGGACCTGTGTGCTTTGTCTCTCACTTTCAAACTTCCTTGTCAAGTGTGTTTTATATTCATTTGCTAGATGGGGCTTCATCAAGGAAAGGAAATTCACATGTTTTACTTCTGTTTGGGGTTGTCTCTGCCCACAGTGGCCCATGAATACTTCTGTCGTAGAAGCATCTGACCAGCAATCTGACCCGCAGTCACAGAAACCGATGGAAGGATCTTCATCACTTCACAGAGGCTCCTCTGCCTTATACCCCTGGGGCAGATGGAAGAAGCACCCTCTCCCCAAGTCTCACCACTTCCTAACTGTGGCACCTGTCACCGCACCAATCCTGCTTCTGTCACCAGACCTGTTCTACACCTGTCACACCTGTCCTGCATCTGTCACTACACCTTTCACTGCACCTGTCACTATACCTATCACTACACCTATCATACCTGTCCTACATCAGTCACTGCACCTGTCACCACACCTGTCCTACATGTCGCTACACATCACTGCACCTGTCACTACACCCATCACACCTGTCCTGCACCTGTCACTGCACCTGTCCTGCACCTGTCACCGCACCTGTCCTGCACCTGCCACTACACCTATCATACCTGTCCTGCACCTGTCACTACACCTGTCACACCTGTCCTGCACCTGTCCTGCACCTGTCACTACACCTATCACACCTGTCACACCTGTCCCGCACCTTACACACCAAGGATGTGATCATGAGTTATGCATCTGGACTCTGAGCACAATCACATGTGTTCTGATGAGAGCTGAGGGGCATGGAGATAGCCACAGGGTCACATGGAAGAGGCAACAGACTGTGCAAGGGAGAGGAGTGGAACAACGCAGTCACAGGCCAGGGGATGTGGCAGCCACCAAAACTGAGGCAGCAAAGGATGGGCTCTCCCTGGGGCCTTTCGAGGGAACACGGCCCAGCTGACACTTTGGTTTCATATGTCTGGCCTTTAGAAATCTAAGAGAAAAAATTTAAGTTGTTTTAAGCCACCAAGCAGGGGCTGATTTATTGTAACAGCCATACAAAAAAAATACAAGTCCCCTACCCTGACCCCTCCTCCAGTCATAGCAGAAAAAGACACTGCATCTCTCCTTTTCCCCAAATTAAGTTAAATCCTGCCTTCATGATGAATATTTTTGTCCAATGAAGAAAAAAGAGCCTTTGTACTAGCGTTCCCTGTTTGTGAGGCCTTCTATAGTTCAGGCACTTCCCCAGATCGTTGGATCTTTCAGCCACAAATGGCAAAAGGGCAGGAGCAGCTGCCTCTATGTTCAGGTTAGGAAAGCCTGCATGGAGAATAACTCGGCCCCACACTCACAGAGCTAGCTGGGAAGAACTAAGATTACTGAGGCCGCTGCAGACTGTGTCTAGCCACATGTTCCGGTAGCATCGTGAGGTGGTGTTTACCACTTAACAGGTTCACAAAGGGCCTCAGAGAGTTAGGGTCCTGGCCTGAGTAAGGCAGGAAGTAAAGAGACCTGGTCCATTTCCCAGGCCCCTGTGCCGTGCTGCTGGGCTCAGGCTGTGCTACTGCTATCAGCAAAGTCTGCCAGAAGAACAGTTGTAGCTGGTGTGCACTGGGCCCTTTCTATGTGTCAGGTACTGTTTTAAGCATGTATTGACATTTTAGTCCCTGCAACAGCCTGAAACAGGAGCTATTGGTTACAGTATTACTAGTAGACTGAATAGTGCTCCCTCCCCTGCCCAAAATGTCCATGTTCTAATCCCAGAACTGCGAGTGTGTTACTTTACATGGCAAAGGGCCCTGCAGATGTGAGTTCACCCATCCCATCCTGCATCCTGGGGATGGGTGAATCCCCTCCTAGAACTGTGAGTCTGTTACTTTATGTGGCAAAGGGGCCTGCAAGATCCCCATCTAAGGATCTTGAGATGGAGATAGTATCCCGGATTATCCAGATGGGCCCAGTATAATCATAGAAGTTTACGAGAGGAAGGCAGAGAGGAGATACAGGAGATACAACCAAGGCAGCAGAGCGTCGGAGTCAGGGGCAGCTATGGGACAGAGTGCTGGCTGCACAGAGGACGGGCGGGGAGGGCAGCAGGAGCTGAAGAAGGCTTGACGTCTTCTTCAAGTGAAGAAGTGAAGTGATGCCGCCCACTTTGCTCTTATCACATGAGGTTGCCTGGGCTACTCAGGGTCTTTTCTGGTTCCACAAAAAGCACAGAACTATTTTCTCTAGATCTTTAAAAGGGCTTTGGTATTTTCATGGAGATTTCCTTAAATCTGTAAATCATACTCTAACACAGCTCTCAACCTGTGGGTAACAATGAAAATATATCCTACATATCAGATATTTACATTACGATTCATAACAGTAGCAAAATTACAGTTATGAAGTAGCAACAAAAATAATTTTATGGTGGGGGTCACCACAACATGAGGAACTGTATTAAAGGGTCACGGCATTAGGAAGGTTGAGAACCACCGCTCTAAACAACAGTGCCTCTGCCCATCCATGTACATGGTATGTTTTCCATCTGTTTGTAGCCTCTGCGATTTCTGCCTCAATGTTTCACAGTTCTCCCTAGAGAGAGGGAGGTCTTTCACCTCCTTTGTTAAGTACATTCCTTGGTGTTTTATTTTCTTTGTTGCTGTTGAGAAAGGTATTACATCATTCAATAGATTCTCAAATTGACTGTTGTTTGTGTATGTGAAAGCGACTGATTTGTGTACATTTATTTTGTGGCCTGAGACT
Source organism: Arctocebus calabarensis (assembly GCA_963573935.1). Taxonomy (NCBI): domain Eukaryota; kingdom Metazoa; phylum Chordata; class Mammalia; order Primates; family Lorisidae; genus Arctocebus; species Arctocebus calabarensis. The sequence continues at coordinate 27,036 of CAUYON010133479.1, forward strand.
TTACTGAATTTATCCAGTCCCAGGAGTCTCTGGGTTGAATCCTTGAGGTTTTCTAGACATGGGCCATGTTGTTAGCAAAGAGTGATAATTTGACCTCTTCTTCCCCACAGGGATAGCCTTTGAATTCCTTCCCTTGCCTGATCGCTCTGGTTGGGATTTCCAACCCCATGGTGAGGGCGGTTATATGCATGCCACGGAGCACATAAAAAATGATGATCTTGTATCTGGACCACCTGGCAGGAACTGAAAACCACTCTTCTAAGTGAAACAGCACAAAAATGGAGAAACAAATACACATACTCAATACCAAAGTAGAACTAATCCCTAACTCTTAAGTGCACATACAGAAGCAAATCTCAATGAAAATTAAGCTGGTGGGGGGAGGCAGGGATGGGTGAACTCACACCTGCTGGTGCATCGCACACCATCCAGGTCATGGGCACACTCACATGTACAACTTCGACTCAATCTGTATAAAAACAAAAACAAAACATGTAAAGAAAACATGTGTCACCCCCAACATTTTACTAAGGGTAGAATATAAATGTCTTAACACAATAACTAAGAAAATGTGATGAAGGCTATGTTAACCAGTTTGATGAAAGTATTTCAAATAGTATATAAAATTAGTACATTGTACCCTATAATAGCATTAATGTACAGAGCTATGATTTAATAATAAATAAATAAATAAATAAATAAGAAAATATAAATCATTTAGAAAAATAAATTTTAGGTACTCCTTAAAAAAAAAAAAAAAAAAAAAGCTGAAAAAGGCAAAGTCTCTTGTAGAGCCTCCAGAAGGAGCTGATGTCTTAACTGTTGTAGGAGGAGACTCATTTCAGACTTGTCACCTCTAGAATTGTACGACTGTAACTTTGGGTTATTTCACAGCCACTATGTTTGTTACATAGTCATAGGAAAGAATATGGTGACTCAGGTAGATACGGAAGCTAAAGCTTCAGGCAAGTTGATCCACCTGCCCTCAGCTCACACCGGCGCCAACCTCTCTGCCAACTCCATCTGAATTCTTTCTTTCCTTTCCTCATTTCTTTAAAAAAAACACTGGTTACTGAAAGGGCGGCACTTAACCAGCAGAGGTATTACAGACCACCAAGGCTTGTATGAAAGGTCTTTATTGGTGAGGGATGCCGCGTAAACACCGTGGAGGAGAGAAGAAAAAAAAGAGAAAGAAAAAATATAAAGCACACTCTTCTATAGGGGAGTGAGGGATGGTAGAACAGCCAATGAGGAGTGACTGCTCTGGCGAGAAGAGTCGTTGGCAGTGGGCCATAAGTTTGAAATTTTCATTGGGTAATTGGGACAGGGAGAGGAAGTAAATTTTGCAATTACCTAATGGTTAACGTGTACTTTTAGAGTAGTGCTTCTCAACCTTCGTAATGCTGTGATGTATTTTCATTGTTACAAAGGGGTTGCGACCCACAGGTTGAGCACCACTGTTTTAGAGTATGCACTCAGTACTGATTTCCCAAGAAACAGAAAAGAAGAACATGTTGAGACTTCTGATTAGCCCATGATACCCAATATTCTTGCATCTTTCTACCATTTCCAGCTTGCCCAGAGAGCAATTAAATATTACTGGTCACATTATTACACAATGCAAGGGGTCATAAAGTCTGTGTGCAATTTTAAATTGCACATAAACTTCAGGGCCACCTTGTATTATTAATTAACTTAATAACTCTATTGTCTTCTGAATTAGATTTTTTTTTGTCTTTCTAAATGCCAAATAAAGACATACTTGTAAGCATAGGCCAAGCTTGTTACTGACTTATGTTCTACTGAGACTGACTGCAGAGATTAGTTTCCTTTGTCATATGCCTTACTTTCTTTTAAGTAAATCTATAAAATGATTTAGAATATTATTCTTAAGATTATACTCTAAGATTATTTCAAAAAATAAGTTTTTCAGGTTTCCAGTAATTCTTTAGAATAGAAAGGTGGAGACACTGTTATACTCTGAGTGGTGAAGAATCATTTTATTTTTAAACCTGTCACCACCTATTGCTTTTTAAAAAATCTAACAAAATATTTAGAAGAATGAAATTTTTAAAAAGACAAAAATGTGAAGTCAGTTTTTATGATAAGAATGAGCAGATTTAATCTCATATTGTGGAAATTTGTAAACATTTTCCATACCTCACGGAGTCTGGAAGCAAAAGGCTCAAGGAATGACACATGGCTGTAGACCAAATTTTGAGCAGTTCTTATCCAAAATACTACGGCTCCTTTTGAGAACAAAGTCCTTTAGCACAGTGCCCTACGAATGGTCGTTTGACCTCCATTGGTTGTCTAGACTTAGGCTGCTTAAAGGCACAGATGTCAAACACATGATATAATATCAAAAGGAGAAAAAGGATTACTCTGTCCTCATTTCACTACTCCCTAACTTGAATAATACCAGACCAGTTTCCTTTTGTCTTACTTTAAGAATTTGCTCTTCTCAAAAGGTGAAAATCTAAGAGAGATTTGAGCATGGTTCAATGATTTGAGAGTATATCATGCATGGGGAGAAAGTAAATTTCCATGACTGTGCTAAGAAGGAAGATGATGATTTAGGGAGCTGGGGCAGAAGATAGAGAATAAGTCAATGATATCCAAGAACCAGATTTTAAAAATTTAATATTTCCTAAAGAAGTTTGCTTAGGGTGGTGATAAATTCCAAATTCTTCTGACCAGGTAATGAGATTAACTAACAAACAGATCTGCCTTTAGCCTTACAAGAAGCCTATCAAGAAGACAAAATGTTCCAGCCTCAGCTGAACTGCAAAACAGAAAAAAATAGCTGGGCTTTGTGGTGGACACCTGTGGTCCCAGCTACTCGGGAGGCTGAGGCAAGAGAATCGCCTAAGCCCAGGAGTTGGAGGTTGTTGTGAGCTGTGTGATGCCACGGCACTCTACCGAGGACGACAAAGTGAGACTCTGTCTCTACCAAAAAAAATGTGGACTTGTGTTGTTTTTTTTAATTCATGTAAGTTTACTTAAAAATGGTTTGTTCAAATATAAAGTGTTGGGAAGTCAACTATTGTGCCAATGTAAGTATTTTTCAATATAAACTGTATTTGATGATAGGATAATATCTAAAAAGAATTGGAGTCAAGAGCTCTGATAGGAAAAAAATATATAATGAATCTGTATTTTAGTTGTTTCATAGGATGAAGCTAAAATGATATTAATTAGTTTTAATTCTGTCCTTTGTGTAATAAGATTTTATTTTAAACATTGTTAAGCCTTTCAAAAAAAAAAGAAGATAAAATGTTGCTTTCTGAGTGAACATGATGCCATTTAACCTAGCTTAGACTAGCAGTACAATATCTATTCCTGAATTTGTTTAGTAACAACCTTCTTCACAACCTACAATTATAACTTTCCTAACTGCTAGATGATAATAGATACAAATAAAAAATAAACAAGAGGATGACATTTTGGAAAGCTTACAGATCAAATGGAAATGAAAAAATTCTGCATGGACGTGATTTCCTTTTCAGCACTACCACAGGTGCTTAGGAGATACCATCGATTCCTAACACATATATGAACGGTATCTTCAATGCATCTAAGCTTTTCTTTAACCAGGTAAGAGGAAAGCTAATGGTCTTATTTATCAAGTCTAGAATTGGACTATAATGCAAAGATAAAAGATAAATTTAGGTGGTATGTATGCAAACATATGTAAATTAAACTGAAATAAGTGTTTGCTTAAATATGAAAGATATTGTGGGGCAGTTTTCCTCTAAAGCCAAGTTTTCAGTCTTTAAAAATGTCCTTATAAACATAACAGGCTAGTTCTCACTGGTAGTTTTGTGGAATACTTTCATAAGGTCTTCTCAAGTTGTGTTCTGTGATTCAGTATACAAACCCTTAAATAAATTAAGAAATGAGGATGATCTTGCCTTAATATGAGATCTTGTGATGCCATGTGAATCAATGACCCTGTGAATCAATCTAAGCTTTAGAAGTTTGTGCTTTAAAATCCAGAGAATAAATATATAGATTTATGAAATTAAGCCAATATTCAATCTTAAAATCATGGGCATTTTTTTATATAAATTTACTTTTATAAATATTTATTTAACATATTATAAGTAGACCTGTGAATATAATATATATTATATTGGGTCTGTGCTGTCTATTCCCTCATTGGAATCCTACACAAAGTTTAAAATATAAGAGGGAAAGAATGGGGCTATATTTAAAATGAGCCACATATATTGAACATCCTTAAAGTAAAACCTGGCACAGCTGAAATATATAATACGTGCTTAGTAAAAGGTATTGAATGAACGTCTTAGTCTATTCTAGCATCTATAGCAAAATATTATAAATTATGTAGTTTGATAAAAGAAGAAACATTTATTCCTTACTGTTCAGTGGGCTGGAAAGTCCAAGATCAAGGTGCTGGCAAATTTGGTGTCTAGTGAGGGCCCACTTTCTGATTCAGAGATGACATTTTGTTCCATGTCCTCACATGGTAAAAGGGGCCAGGCAGTTGCCTGGGAGACTTTTACATTAGTCCCATTCAAGATAGCTCCACTCTCACATTCTAGTCATCTCATATAGGCTGCAGGTCTTAACACTATTATATTGATGATCAGGATTTTAACATACTAATTTTGGGGAGACAGAAATTTTTAAATATTCAGACCTTAGAAATCTAGCCCTGACACAGTTCCCACACACACCAGACTCATGTCCTTCTACCATGTAAGCTATGTTCATGCTATCCCAAAGGCAAAGATGCTCTTAACTCATACCAGCATCAACTCAATAGTTTATAGTCAGTGTCCCCCTCAAACGTCTTCTAAATCAAAGGTGGATGAATCTCAAGGATCGTGCATCTGAGGGTCTTCAGCTGAGAGTCTGTGCCATCAATGAAGTTATGTGCTTCCAAATGCAGCAGTGGGCATGTACAAGACAGATATTCCTATTCCCAAGGGAGAAACAGGAAAGAAGAGATCTGTGACAGGTTTCAAGCAAGGCCAAAATCTTAAGGCTCAAGAAGAATGATTATATAATAACTCATGGCTATTTTTTTCTGGAGATTATCTCTCCATAGAGAGAAGATTCACCTTTTTTAACAGGAAAAAATCTTTTGATAACTGTGGATGTGTTTTCTTTTTTTTCTTAGCTTCCATTGGTACATGATTTTTACCCTAGTTGACTCATACTATCCAATCCCTGGGTTTGTGGCAAGAAAAAAGAAAATTATAAATTTTAATAGTTGACTCTTACATTCAAAAACTGAATTTTAAAGTAAGTCAATTACGTTCAATCTAAGCTCCTTTCTTTAGAAAAGCTTGTCTAAATTCTATTTTCAATTTTCCTTTTTAAGTATATTAATATTCAGGCATGTTGGGTTGGATTATACATAAGGAAAGCTAAATAGGAAGATGAAAAAGGGAAAAGATAGATTCTTTTCCCCCCAAAGTATTATGAAAAGCAAACAAAGGAGATAAGGGAGGGACTGAAATAGCCAGGTAAATGTCTAACCTAGAAAGGAAGTGATAACTTAGATACTAACAATGGAGGATCAAGAAAACCTTTGCTCTGTCAGGAAAGAAAGAGTGGATACTTTTCCTCCCATTGTAAAGAGACACAGTCAACAACCCTATAGCAAAAGACAGGTTAACAAGAGAAAAACATAACAAATTAATTATTCATGCATGTGTACACAGAAGTCATGAAAAATGTGAGAACTGCAAGGGCCAAATGGTTGATGGTTAGATACCCCCTCAGGGAGAGGAAAGTGCAAGTTGTAGGAATAAATGATTTTCAGGGAAAATAAATGCACCCTGTAGACAGAATTTAACTTATAAAGGATTCTGTTTGGGAAAGTGAGGGGCATAAATGCACAAGAACAAAGGTTGTCTTATGAACAGATAAAGTGCCCCAGGTAATCTTTCTGAGCTGTTTGTAGAAGAATAAATGAAAAGATGAAAAGTCAGTGAAGGCCGGGAGACTACTTGTCTCCTTTTTCCTCAGGTGGTTGATCTTTCCTACATATCTGATGAAATGCCTAGGGAAGATGGTCTTCAGACAATCGCATTTCTTTTGAAAAAAGCTTCCTTAGCCAAATAAGAACATTTTGGAGGGAAAGTCCCTCCCAGTGCTTCAGGAAACAGAGAGACTGGGGGTGGTGAGAAAGTGTGTGAGAGAGAGTGAGACCTTGATTCTAAGCTTATTTCTGAGGTCTTTCCATTTTCAAAGCACTCATCCTGCCAAAGCACCATATTCTGGGAAATCATTTTCTGTACCCCCAACACTGTACTCCTGAAAGGAGACTATCTCATCATCAGTCCTGTCCCATCAATGATAACAGGCAATGTAATCAGTTGGAAAGACTGCAACAGCTTAGCAATCCTGGTCCCTCTCACTTCCAGGCAGTATGAAAGTTGATCTGAGAGCCAGTGGCCTACTGAGCAGAAATCCCAAGGGAAGAGCATCATGACCTTCCATCAGAGGCTGCGGGAAGACGGCCGTGTCAAAGGACATGGTGGAGGGGGATCCAGAGCGAGTACCAGCTGAGCTGAGTTAGTGCGAAGCCAGCGAGGAAGGAATCCCAAAGCATCACTGAAGCCTGGAGGGACCAGATTATGAGTTGAATGGGCTGCAGACTTCCCCTGTGTCAGTGAGACATGCAGCAACCAAAGAGAAAGAAAAAGAGCATCACTCCAGAAATCCAATGATTAGGAAAAAGTCAGGGAACCTCCACCTGCCACTTCCCGAAGCATGTAGAGACTGATTAACCACAAATTCAGATTCTGGAGAAAAAAGTCCAGGAGATATGCCAGGCTATTCCAGAAACTGAACATTTTTATGCAAAAAAGACTGAAAACTCCCATTAAACAAGGTAAGTTATTAAATTAAACTAACATTAACTCAGATTAGATTTTGGTAATTATTTTCTGCTAATTGGACCATGAAGTCTTATATAGAAAAATCACATCTAATTTAAACAAGAATAGCCGAAATTACCTTTTTCTTTGAATATCCAAGTAGTATTCTGAGCCAATATTTATGACCTGAAAGCCCCCACCTTCTCCTCGTATTTTTAATTTAAAAATAAGAATTTTTCACTTAAAAGCAATAAGTAATGATAAACCATTGTCTTTTTCTCCCAAGTCAGTGAGTTCCTCTTATTTGTTTCAAAATATTTAATTGACAAATAAAAATTGTATATGTTCAAATTACAAAACATGGTGCTTTGATATATGTATATATACCTTGTATAAAAGTTATTATGATCAGCACATCTATCACCACATAGGGTGATCATTGAGTGAGAAGGACACTTAAAACCAGGTCTCTTATCACATTCGAAAGGAAACAGCAGAGTATTATTTATTGCAGTCACTATGTATACACTAGATTTCAGGTGTTATTCATCTTGTAATTAAAATTGTATACCTTTGACCAATATCACCCACTTCCTGCCCACACTGAGTTCTGGATTAGGAAAATGCAAATCAAAATGACAATGAGATATCAAATATCACTTTCTGTTAGAACTGCTGTTATCAAAAAGACAAATGCTAACGCCAGAGTAGAGGGAACCCTTGAACACTGTTGGTGGGCATGTAAACCCATGCAATGTCGAAAACGGTATGGAGGCGCCTCAAAAAATTAAAAGTAGGACTATCTTATATATATTTACTGGGTATGTATGCAAGGGAAATGAAAATAGTATCTCAGATAACTATGTGCATCCCCATTTTTATTGCTGCATTACGATAGGCAAGATATGCCAATAACCTAAGTGTTCATTAATAGATAATGAATTTAAAAATGTCATTTCTCTCTCTCTCTCTCTCTATATATAAAAATTTATATTTATCTCTCTATATAAATTTAAATTTATTTAAATTGTATGTAAATTTATATAATTAATGTCTAATGTAAAATTTACAACTATTCTAAATTACACATGGAATGAGGAGTTGAATCTTCTAGGAGTCTTTCAAACAGATCCCAAATTGAATAAGACAGAGTCTGCCTTTTCTATCTGTAGGTGGGGGATCCTTGCAGAAGCACTAATACTTGTAGCATGTGAAGTGTGACAGTGTGACTTATACAAAATGTCATGAGAACATAAGAGGTCAGTGCAACTCCTTTGTCGGAGGAAATTTTGCAGTAAATGTCTCGTTTAAACAAAACTTTGAACACTAGTGAAAACTGGCCAGAATGGAAAGATGGTAGAAAATTCTAAAGAACATAGTCAAAAGCATAGACCTGAACCAATACCAGGCAGCCTTGGGGACTCTGAGAGTTTGTTGTGATTAAAACATATGGAGCATGCTTGTGCAAGTGAAGAATGATTAGCTGCAAGGATGAAAGCAATGAGCCAGAAATACAAGCCTGTGCACAATTAAATATTGAATAGTGAGCCATTTGATATTTGAGTATTATAGGAGTTATGAGTATTATGGGAGTTTAGAAAAGAGGGAAACTAATGAGGACAGAGTGCTTGGTGAAGGCTTCACAGAGCAGACACGTAATTCAGTAAGAGGCCCTCGGCATTCTGGTTATGTCAGCAGCAAACTTATCATACTTCCTGAAGTTAAATGTGCATCTGTCAATTAAAGCATCAGAACAGGAGGGAGCAGATCATAGACCTGATAGAGATATGTGGTGGTTAGAGTGATTGATTCATCTAGGACATTTCCTAAAGACTGCTCTCCAGGTACATTTCAGTGGGAGGTCAATAGGTATTCTCTATAAAAAGAAATTTGTGTACAAAACTCAATGTGCTTCTGAGATGTTCTTTATTAATATTTTATATTTTATATTATATTGGGATGCTCCAATTGGTGGTAATGCAAACAGTGTCTCAGAGCAAATTTATCCACAGAATCTTTTTGTTTCTGAAACGATTCAATAGCTGTTCCACAGGAAACACTTTAAGAAACATAGGCGTAGCTTTGGCTGCTGGCAGCAGGGAAATCCAGTGTGTCATTTGGCACGAAAATAATTCAAAATATAACAAGGTGCACCACCAGGGAGTGAAATTCTTTTTTTTTTAATTGTTGAGGATTCACTGAGGGTACAAGAAACCAGGTTACACTGATTGCATTTGTTAGGTAACATCTCTCTTATAATTGTGTCTTGCCCCAAAAGGTGTGGCACACACCAAGAGCCCAACCCATCTCCTTCTCTCTCTTTGTTCTTCTTTTCCCCACCCACTCCCTCCTACTTTCTCTCTCTGCTCTCCCCTTTCTCCACTGTGTAATTAATTGTAATTAATTTTCCTCATATCAAAATTGAGTGCAGAGGATTCATGCTTCTCCGTTATTGTGATGCTTTACTAAGAATAATGTAAAACACTTCGATCCAGGTTAATACAAAGGCTGTAAGTCTCCATTTTTTTTTTTAATGGCTGAATGGTATTCCATGCTATACATATACCAAAGCTTGTTAATCCATTCCTGGGTTGGTGGGCATTTAGGCTGTTTCCACATTTTGGTAATTGGAAATTGAGCTGCAATAAAAAGTCTAGTGCAGGTGTCTTTATGATAAGAGGATTTTTTTCCTTCTGGGTAGATGTCCAGTAATGGGATTGCAAGATCAAGTGGGAGGTCTAGCTTGAGTTCTTTGAAGATTCTCCATACTTCCTTCAAAAAAGATTGTATTAGTTTTCAGTTCTATCAGCATAGCACTGTAAAAGTGTTCCCTTCTCTCCACATCCACGCCAGCATATATTGCTTTGAGATTTTGTGATGTGGGCCATTCTCACTGGGGTTAGATGATATCTCAGGGTGGTTTTGATTTGCATTTTTCTAATAATTAGGGATGAGCTGTTTCTCATATGTTTGTTAGCCATTTGTCTATCTTCTTAAGGGAAGGTTCTATTCATGGCTCTTGCCCCTTGGTATATGGGTTTGTTGGCTTTTTTCAGGTGGATTAATTTGAGATCTCTATATATCTTAGTTATCAAGTTTTTGTCTGATTCAAAATATGCAAATATGCTTTCCTATTGTGCAGGTTGTCAATTTGCTTTGGTCGTCTCCTTAGCTATATAGAAGCTTTTCAGTTTAATTAAGTCCCATTTTTTAATTTTTGTTGTTGCAATTGCCATGGCAGTCTTCTTCATGAAGTCTTTCCCCAGGCCGATATTGTTCAGGGTTTTTCCTATGCTTTCTTTGAGTATTTTTATTATTTCATGCCTTAAACTAAAGTCCTTAATCCATCTTGAATCAACTTCTATGAATGGAGAAAGGTGTGGGTTCAGTTTCAGTCTTTTACATGTGGATATCCAGTTCTCCCAACACCATTCTTTCTTTCTTTTTTTTTTTTTTTTTAGAGACAGAGTCTCACTTTGTCATCCTTGGTAGATTGCCATGGTGTCACAGATCACAGCAAACTCCAACCAAGCTCTTGAGGTTAGGTGATTCTCTTGTCTCAGACTCCCCAGAGGCTGGGACTACAGGTGCCCACCACAATGCCCAGGTATTTTTTTGTTGCAGTTTGGCTGGGGCCTGGTTTGAACCTGCCACCCTTGGTACATGGGGCTGGTGCCCTACTCACTGAGTCACAGGTGCCACCGACCCAGCACCATTTATTGAATAGGGAGTCTTTCCCCCAGGGTATATTCTTCAGTTTATTGAGGATTAGGTGGTGTGAAGATGTTAGTTTCAGGGGAGGCGCCTGTGGCTCATCGAGTAGGGCACCAGGTCCATATGCCGAAGGTGACAGGTTCAAACCCAGCCTTGGCTGAACTGCAAAACAGAAAAATAGCACTCCTTACAAAGATCCAGCAACAGCAGAGTGATACTGCCAGGGTCTGATATGGGAGAGATACCTCCTCAACTCTGAGAACAGTCATAGGCAACAGTGAAAAATAATCATGAAGTGGAAGCAACAGAAAAACTCTGGCAATATGAATAATCAGAGTAGATCAACTCCTCCAAGGAACGACAACATAGATAAAGCACAAGATCCCTTGCATAAGGAAATGGCTGAGATGTCAGAAATTGAATTCAGAGTCTGGATAGCAAATAAGATCAGAGGAATGGAGAAAAAGATGGAATTAGAATTTCAAGCAGTAGTCCAAAAGATGACCCAAAAGATGTCTCAAGATTTCAATGAATTCAAAGACAAAATGAACAAAGATTTTGACACATTGAGACAAGAAGTTGCAGCCCTCAAGGATCGAAGAAATACAGTAGAAGCCCTCAGTAACAGAATGGAGCAAGAAGAAGAAAGGATTTCTGAAATGGAAGACAAAGCTTTTGAATGCTCCCAAACCTATGAAGATGAAGAGAAATTCAAGGCAAAAATGGATCATTCTCTCAGACAGCTCTGGGATAACTCGAAGAAAACCAATATTCGCCTTATAGGGATACCTGAAAATGATGAAGTGGTGTCACAAGGCATAGAGTTTCTTCTATGAGATTATGAAAGAGAACTTTCCAGACATGCCAAGAGATTCTGAAATCAGATAGCAGACAGTTTCAAAAACCCAGCAGGACTCAACTCGAATAAGACATCCCCCAGGCACGTCATAATTAACTTCACTAAAGTTAATATGAAGGAGAAAATTCTGAAAGCAGCCAGAAGCAAGAAATCCATTACCTACAAGGGGAAAGAATATTAGAATAACTACAGATCTCTTTGATTAAACCTTTCAAGCTAGAAGAGAAAGGTCATCAAATTTAATCTACTAAAACAAAAGAACTTTCAACCTAGGATTCTGTACCCAGCTAAACTGAGTTTCATTTATGATGGAGAAATTAAATACTTTAATGATGGCTCGATGTCTGTGGCTCAATGGGCTAAGGCGCCAGCCACGTACACCTGAGATGGCCGGTTCGATTCCGGCCCGGGCCCGCCAAACAACAATGACGGCTGCAACCAAAAAATGGTCAGACGTTGTGGCAGGCACCTGTAGTCCCAGCTACTTGGGAGGCAGAGGCAGGAGACTCACTTGAGCCCAGGAATTGGAGGTTGCTGTGAGCAGTGAAGCCACAGGACTCTATCCAGGGTGACAGCTTGAGGCTCTGTCTCAAAAAAATAAATGAATAAAATAAAAATAAATACTTTAATGACATATACATGTTGAAGAAATTTGCTATAACTAAACCAACTCTCCAGGATATTCTCAGACCTATCCTCCATAATGACCAGCATAATCGTCTACCACAAAAGTAAGCTCATCCAGAAACTTTTCATCAAATTTCAATTTCAAAGTGAGGAAAGGATTAAAAATGTCCACTGGATTTTCTAAAGATGTATCATTATTTTCAATTAATGGGAATGGTTTAAATTGTTCTGTAAAGAGGCACAGGTTGGCTGACTGGATACAAAAACTCAGGCCAGATATCTGCTGCATACAAGAATCTCGTCTTACCTTAAAAGGTAAATTTAGACTCAAGGTGAAGGGATGGTCATCTATATTCCAGGCAAACGGAAAACAGAAAAAAGCAGGTGTTGTAATCTTATTCGCAGATACAAAAGGCTTTAAACCACCCAAAGTAATGAAGGATAAAGACCGACATTTCATATTTGTTAAAGGTAATACGCAATATGATGAGATTTCAATTATTAATGTTTATGCACCCAACCAGAATGCACCTTAATTTATAAGAAAAACTCTAACAGACATGAATAACTTGTCTCCATAGTAGTTGGAGATTTTAATACTCCTTTAGCAGTGTTGGATAGATCCTTCAAAAAGAATCTAAGTAAAGAAATTTTAGATTTAAACTTGAGCATTCAGTAACTGGATTTAACAGACACCTACAGAACTTGTCATCCTAATAAAATTGAATACACATTCTTCTCATCAGCCCATGGAACATACTCCAAAATTGATCACATCCTAGGTCACAAGTCTAACCTCAGCAAATTTAAAATAATAGAAATTATTTCTTGCATCTTCTCTGACCATCAAGGAATAAAAGTTGAACACAATAACAACAGGAATTTGCATACTCATACAAAAACATGGAAGCTAAATAACCTTATGCTAAAGGATAGATAGGTCATAGATAAGATTAAAAAGGAAATCATCAAATTTGTGGAACAAAATGACGATGAGGATAGGAATTATCATAATCTCTGGGATACTACAAAGACAGTCCTAAGAGGGAAATTTATAGTACTGCAAGCCTTCCTCAAGAAAACAGAAAGAGAGGAAGTTAACAACTAATAGGACATCTCAAACAACTGGAGAAGGAAGAACATTCCAACCCCAAACTGAGCAGAAGAAAAGAAATAACCAAAATTAGAGTAGAATTAAATGAAATTGAAAACAAAACAATTATACAACAGATCAATAAATCAAAAAGTTGGTTCTTTGAAAAGATCAATAAAATAGATAAACCTTTGGCTAAACTAATCAGGAAGAAAAGAGTAAAATATCTAGTTTCATCAATCAGAAATGCTAAAGACAAAATAACAACAGACCCCTCCAAAATTTAAAAATTCCTTAATGAATATTACAAGAAACTTTACTCTCAGAAATATGAAAATCTGAAGGAAACTGACCAATACTTGCAAGCATGTCACCTACCAAGACTTAGCCAGAACGTAGTGGAAATGTTGAACAGGCCTATATCAAGTTCTGAAATAGCACCAACTATAAAAAATCTCCCTTAAAAGAAAAGCCCGGGACCAGATAGCTTCACATCAGAATTCTACCAAACTTATAAAGAAGAACTAGTACCTATATTACTAAACCTCTTCCAAAATATAGAAAAAGAAGAAATACTACCCAACAAATTCTACAAAGCAAACTTCACCTTAATCCCTAAACCAGGGAGACACCTAACAAGAAAAGAAAACTATAGACCAATAACACTAATGAATATTGATGCAAAAATATTTAACAAGATCCTAACAAACAGAATCTAACAACATATCAAACAAATTATACACCATGACCAAGTAGGCTTTATCCCAGGATCTTAAGGCTGGTTCAATATACATAAATCTATAAATGTAATTCAGCACATAAACACATTAAAAAATAAAGAACATATCATTTTCTCAATTGATGCAGAAAAAGCTTTTGACAGTATCCACCATCCCTTCATCATCAGAACACTTAAGAAAATTGGTATAGAGGGGACATTTCTTAAACAGACAGAGGTCATCTATAGCAAACCCACAGCCAATATCATATGTTATCATATGAATGGAGTTAAACTGAAACCATTTCCACTTAGATCAGAAACCAGGCAAGGTTGCCTATTGTCTCCATTGCTCTTCAATATCATGATGGAAGTTTTAGCCATTGCAATCAGGGAAGAAAAGGTGATCAAAGGTATCCACACAGGGTCAGAAGAGATCAAACTTTCATTCTTCCCAGATGATATGATTATATATCTAGAAAACTCCAGGGATTCTACTACAAAACTTTTAGAAGTGATAAAGAAATACAGCAATGTCTCAGGCTACAAATTCAACACCCAAAATCTGTAGCCTTCATATATACCAACAATAGCCAAGCCAAAAAAACAATCAAGGACTTTATTCCTTTCACAGTAGTGCCAAAGAAGATGAAATATTTGGGAGTTTACCTAACAAAGGATGTGAAATATCTCTATAAAGAGAACTATGAAAGTTTAAGAAAAGAAATAGCTGAAAATGTTAACAAAAGGAAAAATATGCCATGCTCATGGCTGGGAAGAATCAACATTGTTAAAATGTCTATACTACCCAAAGCAATATATAATTTTAATGCAATTCCTATTAAAGCTCCATTGTCATATTTTAAAGTCTTGATAAAAAATAATACTTCAGTTTATATTAAATCAGAAAAAACCTCAAATAGCCAAGACATTACTGAGAAATAAAAACAAAGCAGGAGGAATCAAGCTACCAGACCTGAGACTGTACTATAAATTGATAGTGATCAAAACAACATGGTACTGGCACAGAAACAGAGAGGTAGATGTTTGGAACAGAATAGAGAACCAAGGGATGAATCCAGCTACTTACCATTACTTGATCTTTGAGAAGCCAATTAAAAACCTTCAGTGGGGAAAAACTCCCTATTTAACAAATGGTGCTGGGTGAACTGGCTGGTGACTTGTAGAAGACTAAAACTGGATCCAAACCTCTCACCATTAATTAAGGTAGACTCCCACTAGACTAAAGATTTAAACATAAGAAATGAAACTATCAAAGTATTAGAAGAAAGTGCAGGGGATACTCTTGAAGGAATTGGCTTGGGTGAATATTTTATGAGGAGGACTCCCCAAGCAATTGAAGCAGTATCAAAAATACACTATTGGGTCCTGATCAAACTAAAAAGCTTCTGTACAGCCAAGAACATAGTAAATATAACAAGCAGACAGCCCTCAGAATGGGGAAAATATTTGCAGGTTATGCCTCTGACAAAGGTTTAATAACCAGAATCCACAGACAACTCCAATGTATTAGCAAGAAAAGAACAAGTGATGCCATCTCAGTGTGGGCAAAGGACTTGAAGAGAAACTTCTCTAAAGAAGACAGGCGCAAGGCCTAGAGACACATGAAAAATTGCTCACCATCCTTAATCATCAGAGAAATGCAAATCAAAACTCCTTTGAGATATCACCTAACTCAGGTAAGATTAGCCCACATGACAAAATCCCAAAACCAGAGATGTCGGCATGGATGTGGAGAAAAGGGAACACTTCTACACTGCTTGTGGGAATGCACAATGATACGTTCCTGTTTGAAGGATGTTTGGAGAGTACTTAGAGATCTAAAAATAAACCTGCCATTCAATCCTATAATTCATTTACTAGGTATATGCCCAGAAGACCAAAAATCGCAGTATAACAAAGACATCTGTACCAGAATGTTTATTGCAGCCCAATTCATAATTGCTAAGTCATAGAAGAAGTGCCTATCGACCCACGAATGAATTAATAAATTGTGGTACATGTATACCATGGAATACTATGCAGCCTTAAAGAAAGACGGAGACTTTAGCTCTTTCATGTGGAATTAGAACATATTCTTCTTAGGAAAGTATCTCAAGAATGGAAGAAAAAGTATCCAATATACTCAGCCCTACTATGAAGCTAATTTAAAGGTTTCATATAAAGGCTATAACCCAACTATAGCACAAGAATATTGAGAAAGGGGCAAGGGAGGGGAGGGAAGGGGAGGGGAAAGGGCAGGGGTGGAGGGAGGGTAATTGGTGGAGCCACACCTATGGTGCATTTTAGAAGGGTACAGGCAAATCTTACTAAATGCAGAATACAAATGTCTTCATACAATAACTAAGAAAATGCCATGATGGCTATGTTAAACAGTTTGATGAACATAGTTCAGATTGTATGTGAAACCAGCACATTGTACCCCTTGATTGCACTAACATACGCAGCTATGATTTAATTAAACGTATGTATATTGTATGAATAGAAGAAAAAAAAAACACAGAAAAATAGCTGGGCGTTGTTGCGGGTGCCTGTAGTCCCAGCTAATCGGGAGGCTGTAGCAAGAGAATCACCTAAGCCTAGGAGTTGGAGGTTACTGTGAACTGTGTGATGCCACGGCACTCCACCGAGGGTGATAAAGTGAGATAAAGATTTAAAAAAAAAAAAGATGTTAGTTTCATGTCTTGGTTTTCTATTCAATTCCAAATGTCTATGTTTCTATTTTAGTGCTAGTCCCATGTTGTCTTGACCACTATGGCCTTTTAGTACAGCCTAAAATCTGGTATGCTGATGCCGCTGTCTTCTTTTTTATTGCTAAGAACTTAGCTATATGGGGATTTTTCTGGTTCCATACAACATGCAGAATCCTTTTTTCCAATTCTTGAAAATATGATGTTGAAATTTTAATAGGTATGGCATTGAATCCATTGATTGCTGTGGGAAGTATTGACAGTTTAACAATGTTGATTCTTCCCAGCCATGAGCATAGTATGTTCTTCCTTTTGTTAATATCCTCTGCTATTTCCTTTCTTACGGTTTCATAATTTTCTTTATAGAGATCCTTCACCTCTTTCATTAGGTATATTCCTAGGTATTTCATTTTCTGTGAAGCTCTGGTGAAGGGAGTTGTGTCCTTAGTTAGCCTCTCATCTTGGCTGGTATTGGCATATATAAAGGCTACTAACTTGTGGACATTGATTTTATATCCTGAGACATTACTGTCTCCCAGGAATCCTGCAGTTGAGTCTTTGGGGTTCTCTAAGTATAAAATCATATTGTCAACAAAGAGAGAGTTTGACCTCCTCTGCTCTCATTTGGCTGCCCTTTATTTTCTTCTCTTGCCTAATTGAATTAGCTAGAACTTCAGGCACTATGTTGAATAGTAATGGTTACAGAGGACAACCTTGTCTGGTTCTAATTTTAAGAGGAAAAGCTTTCCATTTTACTCCATTCAGTAAAATATTTGCTGTGGTGTTGTCATAGATAGCTTTGAGCAGTTTAAGGAATGTGACACCTTTACCTATACTCTTAAGTGTTCTAATTAGAAAAGGATGCTGAATTTTATTGAATGCTTTTTCTGCATCTATTGAGAGGATCATATGGTCTTTGTTTTTGCTTTTGTTGATACAGTGAATAACATTTATGGACTTTCATAAACCAGTCTTCCATCCCTGGGATGAAATCTACTTGATCATGATGTTTGACTTTTTTGATGATAAGCTGTAATCTATTGGCTAGGATTTTATTGAGAATTTTTGCATCTATATTCATTAGTGAAATTGGTCTGAAGTTCTACTTTTTAGTTGGATCTTTTCCTGGTTTTGGAATCAGGGTGATGTTTGCTTCATAGAATGTGTTGGGGAAGATTCCTTCCTCATCAATTTTTTTGGAATATTTTCTGCAGTATGGGAATAAGCTCTTCTTTGAAGATTTGATAGAATTCTGTTGTGAAGCCATCTGAACCAGGGTATTTTAGTGTTGGAAGATTTTTTACTGTTTCTTTGATGTCAGTGCTTGACATTGGTTTGTTCAGAAGCACTATTTATTCCTGGCTAAGTCTAGGGAGAAGGTGTGATTCCAAATATTGATCCATTCCCTTCACATTGTCAAATTTCTGGGCATAGAGTTTCTTGTAGTATTCCGAGATGATCTCTTGTATCTCTATGGCATCAGTTGTAATTTCTCCTTCATCATTTCTGATTGAGGTTACTAAAGATTTTACTTTTCTATTTCTCATTAATCTGGCCAAAGGTTTACCTATTTTATTTATTTTTTCAAAAAAACAACTCTAGGTGGCATCTGTGCCTCAAAGGAGTAAGGTTCTGGCCCCATACACCAGAGGTGACAGCTTCAAACCCAGCCCTGACCAAAAACTACAAAAAACAAAAACAAACAAAAACTTGTTTCATTCATTTCCTGATGATTCTTTTGTTTTCAATTACATTGATCTCTGATTTAATTTTGGATATTTCTTTCCTTCTTCTGTGTTTAAGCTTAGATTGTTCTTCTTTTTCCAATTCCATGGGATATCTTGTGAGTTTATTGATGTACTCTCAGTTTTTCAAATGTAGGCATCTAAAGTGATAAATATTCCTCTCAGGACTGCTTTCATAGTATCCCACAGGTTTTAGTAGCTTATGCCTTCATTGTTGCTATGCTCAAAGAAGTTAACAATTTCCTCTTTTATTTCTTCTTGAATGACAACCAACTGCCATTCAATAGAAGGCTGTTTAATTTCCATGCCTTAGTTTGGGGTTGAATATTTTTATTAGAGTTAAGTTCCACCTTACTGTCTTATGGTCTGAGAAGATACAAAGTAAAATTTCAATTCTTTTGATTCTGTTGAGGTTTATTTTTTGTCTTAGAATATGATCAATTCTGGAGTTTGTTCCATGGGGCGATGAGAAGAATGTATATTCTTTATCTTCAGCAATGGAATGTTCTATATATGTTTATCAATCACAGTTATTCTAGGGTCATGTTGAATCCCTTATATCTTTGTTTAATTTGTGTTTAGAGGATCTGTCCAGCTCAGTAAGAGAAGGGTTCAAGTCCCCTGTTATTATGGTTTATAGGATATCATATTGCTCAGATGGAGTAAGATCTGTTTCAAGAATCTGGGAGCATTTGAGTTGGGTGCATAAATATTTAGAATTTAAAAATCTTCTTGTTGTATTTTTCCCTTGACCAATATAAAGTGGCCATTTTTGTCTTTTTTGACTTTAGTTGCTTTAAATTTACAGGTATCTGAAAACAAGATTGCAACCCCTCTTTTCTTCTCAATTCTGTTTGCCTGAAAAATTGTCTTCCAACCCATTCCCTGCAGACAGAAAATGGATGGCTTGTGTTTTTTTAGTCCAATCAGCAAATCTATGCCTATTCAATGGGGAATTCAAGCCATTAACGTTTATTGAGATAAATAATAAGTGTGGTAGTGTTCTATTCATCTTATTTTGTGAGAGTTCATTGCTTAGTTTTATCTTTTGCATCACGGTGGAAGTTAGATTCTGTCCTTTAATTTCTGAGTACTTACTTTGCTGTTGATCTATCGTGATGGTCAGTGTGTAGAACAGGTTGAAGTATTTCCTGTAGAGCTGGTCTTGTTGTGATGAATTTCCTCAATGTTTGCATTTCAGTAAATGATTTTATTTCTTGGTTAAAATGTAGCTTAGCAGGATATAGAATTCTGGGCTGGAAATTGTTCTGTATAAGTAGATTAAAGTTAGATGACCATTGTCTTCTTGCTTGCAAAGTTTCATTAGAGAAGTCTGCAGTCACCCTGATGGCTCTTCCCCGGTAGGTCAACTGGCACTTACTTCTGGCAGCGTGAAGAATCTTTTCTTTTGTCTTGACTTTGGACAGATTCATCACAAAGTGTCTTGGAGAAGCTCAGTTACAGTTGAAGCAACCCAGGGTCTGATATCCCTCTGAAAGTAGTGTGTCAGCATCTTTGGTGATATTTTGGAAATTTTCATTTATAATATTCTCTAGTTTGGCTTCCAATCTCCTGAGGCATTGTTCTTCCCCTTCTGGGATACCGAAAACTCATATGTTTGAATGCTTCATAAAGTCCCATAATTCTGTCTGTTCTGCTTTCTCTCCCTTCTTTTCTGCCTCTTTAACTATCTGAATTATCTTGAGAGCTTTGTCCTCTACCTCTGAGATTCTTTCTTCTGCATTGTCTAATCTGTTGTTGATACTTTCTATTGCATCTTTAAGTTCCCTAATTGACTGCTTCAGTTCCTTCAGCTCTGCTATATCCTTTGTATATTCTTCATATCATTCATCTCTTATTTGATTCTGTTTGTGGACTTTCTTTTTGTTATTTTCCACTTTATCAGCAGTTTCCTTCATTGTTTCCATCATTTCCTTCATTGTTTTCATCATCTGTATGCTATATTCCGTTTCTGTCATTTTTAGCATTTCTTTATAGGAATCCTCTTGTTATAGGCCAACAGCTCCCAAAAGACCCAACTCTGCCTCAGCCTTGGTCCCCAGCGTGCCCCCTCCTGGGTTAATTCCCTGAACAGGTTTCAGAATAGAACAAGGAAGTTCAGGGAATTCCAGGGCTAAACAATGGTGAAAACTTACTCAAGCGAATTTTCTCAGGTTACTGAGTTTCCCAAGCTACCGAGCTTTCTGAGCTGTCACAGTGCCAACCACCATGCAGCAACCCCCTGAGCCAAACACCATATTGTAACCCTGCCCCAAGCTAACCATCCACGTTTTGATTCTGTTTTCTCTTGGCTTGCCACATAGCAATGAAAAAGGGTATAAAAGGCTGTCTGCTTTTCTCTTGGTGGCAGCCCACTCCTAGGAGTGGCAGTCCCCTGCTTGGGTGTAATAAATCACCATATGATTTGAGCCTGAAGTGGGGTCCGAGTTTTTATTATTGGTGGTGACAGTTACAACACTCTGTAGTAGCTACCTCACAGTCCCTTTTGGGGGTTTCTCTGGACTAGTTTTTCATGTTGCCAGGATTTTTCTGCTGATTCTTCCTCTTGGGTATTTTTTTCCTTGCCCTAATTTTCCCTTCACTTCTCTTGATCATTATTACCATGCCTCTGCTTTAGGGTTTCAATAAATTATTTTTGTACAGGACCAGAAGGATGAGAAGATTGACGAGCAAGTATGATAAAAATAAAAGAAAAAAAGAGAAAGGAAAGGGGGAGAGTAAAAAGGAATATTGACAAAAAGTAGAGAGGCATAGAAAGATGGAGACAGGAACAACATAGGTGTACAGTAGGTTACTTTGACCCACCTTTAAAAACCCCCAACCTCCGGGGGGTGCTGTGTTGGGTGGTTCCACTGAGTTCAGCAGCTCTTTTCCAGCCTGTTCAGACACAGTACCCCACCTCCACCAAGTAGAGAGGAAAGACAAAAATTCTATATATCTAACCAAAACAAGCAAACAGAAACCTTTATGGGATAAAATTGGAGGAAAAAACAAGTAATAGGGGCATAAAAAGTAGCAAAAATGAAGCTCATTGTTAAAGAAGGTAATAATGGAAAATTATATTTAAACTAAAAAAATGAAGAAAGAAAAAGAAATTAAAAACCTGGAGGGAAAATGTTGAAATTAAAAAAAAAAAAAAGAAAAACTGGAGAGGGGAGCAAGATGGCGATCAAGACGGTAGTGTAACCCATCTCTTGCAGAACAAGTGAGAGGGAGGGAGCTCTGGATCTTTCCCCATGTGAATTATTGGAGTGGATGGACAGCTGGAGATGCACAGCAAATTGGTGGATTGTTGTGTTTGAGGTGTAGATCAAAACTGTGGACTCAACTATAGACTTTTCCCCTGCCCGGTGGAGAAGTGGCAGCCAGCCCCTCCCACAGGGAAGACAGCAGTTCGCAACTCTCAAAGCCTAATTGAGGAAAATTTCACTGAAATGTGGATTTCAGAGTTTGGTGACCTGAAAGGGGTGCTGCTTGGAGACATAGAGGACTGGGCAGCCCAGGTGAGAGTTGAGGGGAGGGGACCCTGCTGAGAAACAGACATTTTGAAATATCCGAAATGGTGAACACCTTCAACCCAAATCATTGAGAGTAATTGATCCGACAGTGCCATCCCACTGGGGAATCATGGTGAGGTCTGACTGTGCAGGGTGCGCAGGGATCTGGGGTGTGGAGGAGACACTCTGAGCTATGGAAATTGGTGAGGAGGGTCCCTGTGCACTGCAGCTGTGGAAGAGGTGGCAGTTCAGAGTGGCAGCAGCAGCCCGGGGGTCGAGCCCCTCCCTGACAGTCGACATGGTTGCCGCAGCGAGCCCCTCTCCCAAGGCCAATTGTAGTTGCCAGTTTGCAAGAGAACTGGAGGGCAGAGTGGAGAGATTTGTGATGCATGGACTCTGGCACCAAGTTTGGAGGTCGGATGGGAGTGCCGTCTATAGCAGAACTCCCAGAGTAGGGCACCTTTTTGAACACAGACCGGTGGAGAAACTCCAAGAATGGCGACCAGCCAGATCCAATGTTTACCATACTAACAAAGTAATTGGTGAATCACATATAAGCCTGGGAACCACTCACAGC
>CAUYON010133481.1:0-20888 GCA_963573935.1 Arctocebus calabarensis
AAGGAGCAAGGAGGGTGGGGTCTTGGTGTGTGCCTCACCTTTTGGGGGTAAAACATGATTGTAAGAGGGACTTTACCCAACAAATGCAACCAGTGTAACATGGTTTCTTGTACCCTCAATGAATCCCCAACAATAAAAAAATAATAATAAAATAAAATGTACTATTCTTTTTTTTTTTTTTTTTGTAGAAACAGACTCTTACTGTGTCACCCTCGGTAGAGTGCCAGGCGTCACACAGCTCACAGCAACCTCCAACTCCTGGGCTGAGGCGATTCTCTTGCCTCAGCCTCCCGAGTAGCTGGGACTATAGGCACCCGCCACAATACCCAGCTATTTTTCTATGTTGCAGTTTGTCCAAGGCCAGGTTTGAACTCACCACCTTTGGTATATGGGGCCGGTGCCCTACTCGATGAGCCACAGGCACTGCCCAAAATGTACTATTCTTGATTGAAGATGCCACACAGACTAGAGTT
This sequence comes from Arctocebus calabarensis, assembly GCA_963573935.1. NCBI lineage: Eukaryota > Metazoa > Chordata > Mammalia > Primates > Lorisidae > Arctocebus > Arctocebus calabarensis. Next base: position 474 of record CAUYON010133481.1, read on the forward strand.
CTAAGCCATTGCTTTGAGTTCCTTTTCACTGAGGTTCCTCTCGGGTGATGTGCATTGCATACCTTACTTGATAACTTGTTTGTTCTTCTCTTGTTAATCTGTCTTTTGTTACAGGAGTCTGAACCATTAATTTATGAGGGTTGAGGAAAAATTATCTTCCTCTCCAAAGTCAGATACATTATATTTTTTAGCAAAAATAGCCCACAACAATAACAAAAATCATGCCAGACTAGTACCAAGGAAATGCCATCTAAACATAGGTTTTTCCAAAAGTATACCTTTGGCTAGCATTCTAGACTTTATCTAGACAATTTATCTTTAAGAGTATCAATAATTACCCAGACATTGAAATTGAACTGCCCTTTATAAAATTAATAAAGGGCCACAAAGTGAGAACTGTGGCAGGGGAAGTAAATATATAACCAGCCATTGTTCCCCAGCTTGCTTTCCTATAATGGGTCACTACTCAGGAGTCATGGAGCTGATAATCATAAAGATTCTTAGCTTTCTTCATTGCTTCCATAGATAACACCACCCTTGTGAAACCGAAGGCTAATCTTTTGAGATATTTTCCAGGCTGTGACCAAGGCAGGAGGATCACTTGAGCTCAGGAGTTTGAGACTAGCTTGAGCAAGACAAGACTCTATCTCTACAATAGAAAAAAATTAACCAGTCATTGTGGCAGGTGCCTATAATCCCAGCTACTTAGGAGGCTGAGGCAGAGGGATCATTTAAATCCAGGAGTTTGAGGTTACTGTGAACCAGGGCAACATCATGGCACTCTAGTCTGGGTGACAGAATGACACTCTGTCTCGTAGGGGGGAAGAATGTAGTTCAAAAACTCTTTCTTCCCAAATTCATGAGGAGACAGATGTGGGAACTTCAAGCTGTTTCCTCACATGGCACCAAATTCTTCTGCTGCAACTCGTGTCATCTCCCTGTATTAGCTTCCTCTCAAGCAGGCAATGAACCTGGCAGAGACTGTGGTGTGTGCCTTCAGTCCCAGCTATTCAGGAGACTGAAGCAGAAGAATCATTTGAGCTCAGGAGTTCAAGGCCAGCCTGGGCAAAATAATGAAACCCTGTCTCTAAAAAAGAAGAAAAAAAATCAATAATTTATTTAAAAAAAAAAAAAAGAATTGCTCACTGCCTCTATTTGAATATTTAGTGGCAGGATGGCCTCACCTGAACTTTTACATTATGAACTTTATAATGATTCAAATCTAATGTAGGTAAATGTTTGTTTCAATTACCTTTGATGTATGAAAATACTTCCAATTTCAAGCCTTGAAGAGTATGTGAATTGTGACACCTGAGTCATGTAACATGCAACTACAACTTTTTTTTTTCTTGTGTATGGTTAGGGAAGGCCTCCTAGCACAAGAAAGAAGACTTCCTCCCCTTGTCACATTTCCTTACAAAATTTTAAAACAGTCATCTTTAAAACGTAGCAGACTATAACCAGTCATCACTGAATAGTGTACTGACCTTGTAGAAAAAAACGCTGTAATCTTGCTAAAGTTCTTTGTTTCTAATAATATAAATAAAACCTTAAATTCCCCCACTGGCCTCACTCTTTTGGAGTTAGGGGGCAGGTAGCAGAGGGGCATTCTAAAAATGTATGCTTGAATAAACTCTTTAAAATTGGTTCTTGATCCTTTCAACTATTTCAGGTTGACAAATGTTTAAGAAAACTGAAAGATCGGTTGTATAGTTCTTGAATGATATAAAAATTTTAACACTTAAAAACAGATTTTGCAGGGCGGCGCCTGCGGCTCATCGAGTAGGGCCTTGGCCCCATATACCGAAGGTGACAGGTTCAAACCCGGCCTTGGCTGAACTGCAAAACAGAAAAATAGCCGGGCGTTGTGGTGGGAACCTGTAGTCCCAGCTACTCCGGAGGCTGAGGCAAGAGAATCACCTAAGCCCAGGAGTTGGAGATTGTTGTGAGCTGTGTGATGCAACAGCACTCTACTGAGGGCAATAAAGTGAGACTCTGTCTCTACATTTAAAAAAAAAAAAAAAGAAAGAAAGAAAGAAAGAAAAAGATTTTGCATTCATTTTTCATTATGGGATATAAAATGCTCCATAATTACTTTCTGGAAATCTTCCCATCAAAAATAATTGTTTTTCCTGCATATAAATTGTGGCAAATTTGTAAAAGGGGAAGGAGATTGAACAAATTTCAATAACCCCCTATATAATCTGCTCCCTTAACTAACTGTTCGAACTTCTGACTTTTTTCCCAGAAATGATGGATGTTCTACAAAACAAGAGAGTTTAAATTCCTAAGGCCCCTGAGCAAGATTGCTGTTGCCAAGAATCTCCATCCCCTATGTGACCTGCTCAAGTGCATGTAGCCCCTTGTTAGTTACAACATGACCTGCCCCAAGCCACAGGACCCATCCTTTAAAAAACCATGATTTTGGCTGGTTATGGTGGCTCATGCCTGTAATCCTAATGATACAGGACAAGTGGCATCCCAGCCAGCTTGTGGAGCGGGGAGGTGAACCAGCTGCCTCCGCCTTGGTAGTGTTGATGTGGTGGCAGGGAGCAGAGGAACCAGCCAGGTTGGAGGGTAGGCAGGGGCCCCTGCAGGAGGCTCCGGCAACCAGAGGGGCCAAACAACTGCTGGAGAGACACCAAGCGCCTTAAGCTGAACAGGGAACCTCCCATTTTCAAGGCCTGGTCAATTTCATGTAAGTTTCCTAGGCCTGGGAATGAAAGGCATTGTAGCCATTCATTCACATTCCAGAGGTTTCCGGGACCTGTCCCAGACATGCTAAATGTAACTATGGAGCCCTGCTAAATCTAACTACAGAGGGCCCCATGTGACTAAAGAGCCTAGAAACAGAGAGAGAGAGAGCTTTTCTCTCCTGACTTGGGTTTTCTCTGCCAGGAGCTCTGGCGCTTCTGTATTCTTTTTTTTTTTTTTTTTTTTTTGCAGTTTTTGGCTGGGACTGGGTTTGAACCTACCACCTCTGGCATATGGGGCTGGCACCCTACCCCTTTGCGCCACAGGTGCCGCCCTGCTTCTGTATTCTTTTCTGTAAATAAATCCTGTCTTACCACTGATCTGTGGTCCATGCTTCATTCTTCAAATCCCTAAGACCAAGAACCTATTGAAGAGTGAAATTTCGGTATCACTAACACTCTAAGAGGCTGAGACGAATGGATTGCTTGAACTCAGGAGTTCAAAACCAGCCTGAACAAGAGGGAGACCTCATCTCCGCTAAAAATAGAAAACCTGGCTTGGTGGGAGTAATGAGCACACCTGTAGTCTCAGGTACTAGAGAGGCTGAGGCAACCACGGCACTCCACCCAGGGCAACAGAGTGAGATTCTGTCTCAAAAAATAAATAAATAAATAGTAAATAAAATAAAACCCCATGATCTCCAATTGTCTGGAGTTAGATTTGAGGCCGTTTCTCCTATTCTCATGACAAGATGTTTAAAAATTCCTTTTTCCTTGGCAATCCTTATTATCATAATAATTGGACCTTTGTACGACCAGCAACCAGATCTAGACCAAAACTCCCTTACAATTTGGAAAAACACTGTCATATTTCTGATCTCCAAATTATTAACAATAATTATATTGTTACTAATATTAGTGAAGTTTCCAGATATTTATGAACAAGATGGGACTTTATTTACATTTATTTATTTATTTATTTTTTGCAGTTTTTGTCCAAGGCTGGGTTTGAACATGCCACCTCCGGTATATGGCGCCAGGGCCCTACTCCTTTGAGTCACAGGCGCCACCCAGGACTTTATTTTCTTGAGGGGAAATTATTTTCAACTTGCCATAACATCTTGACCTTAAAATTGCAGCGTTTCTAACTTTAGTCAGATTACATTTTCTTTTTCCCTATTGCAGCATTTATACTGTTGTAAGAAATGTTTTTGGCATTTGCTTTGAACTCAGTCTTCAGTGATTTTTATATTGCTCTTGCTTTTGCAGAGAAGAAACTGAACCAAACCAGTGGCCATCTGCTTTCCTGATGTGGTAAGTGCAGGAGTACATATACCCAAACCAAAAGTTCTTGTCCCCTCACATTATTTTGGTCTATCTTTTGTGTTTATAAGCCATCTATTAAGAATTTATACCAGATCATCCCATGGTTATGTCAGCAATTGAGCAAAAGTTTATGCTCATGATGCAGGACAAGGCAGCCCTATGACCTGCCGCCTTGACCCTGGCAGTGCTGATGCTGTGGCAGATGGAGGAACCAGCTTGCTGGAAGGGCCGCACACCTGTTGGGGGAGACACTGGGCCTTGCTGTCTCCTCCTCCTGCTCTTCTGGCTAGTCCATTTCATGGATGGCCCCTTGCTGTCTCCTGCTCCTGCACTTCTGAGTGGCCAATGTCATGTCAGTTTCCAAGGCCTGAGTCTTCAGCGGACAGCTGGCTGTAACTGACAAAGATCCACTCCCTAAGAAGTTCTCGCAAAACAACCCCCTGGGACTATATAAACCCCAGAGCAGAGAGCTCAGACGCAGACCTCAGCTGGACCTCGGAGAGGGAGCAGGAGAGCTTGTTCCCCTCCTGGGTCCTCTCTGCCTGGAGGTTTGGTTTTTCTGGTAGTTGTAATTCTTGTTTCCTGTAAATAAATACTGTGGTCCTTCCATTCCTTCTTCAAATCGCCGAGACCAAGAACCTGAAACTCCGGCATCACTCACATATAGAAAAATTGGATCTTAGAAATACACAAATCTGGGTGCCTGTGTATTGGTGCCTGTGGCTCAAGGAGTAGGGCACCAGCCCCACATACTGGAGGTGGTGGGTTCAAACCTGGCCCTGGCCAAAAACTGAAAAAAAAGAAAAAAGAAATACACAAATCAACATGAGATAATTGTTACCTGTTCTTTCTGGGGTCCACAGAGGCTATAACTAAAATAACTGGGTAACATTAGCATTCTTGCTTTTTTTTTTTTTTAAGAGACAGAGTCTCACTTTGTCACCCTCAATAGAGTGCCATGATGTCACAGCTCACAGTAACCTCTAGCACTTGGGCTTAGACAATTCTCTTGCCTCAGCCTCCTAAGTAGCTAGGACTACAGGCACCCACCACAACACCTGGCTATATTGTTGCTGTTGTTGCAGTTTGGCTGGGGCCAGGTTCCAACCTACCCCCCTTGGTATATGGGGTCAATGCCTTACTCACTGAGCCACAGGTGCGGCCCAGCATTCTTGCTTTATTCAAATAATCATTGGTTTCATTCAATGCAGTAGTGTTAACTATCTGGTTTTATATTTTATCCTTCAAATATAATCTCTATTTCACAGCTCCAATACATTATACTTTTTCAAATCAGATTCCAAGTTTAATTAACACTTTGCTTTTATTTTCTTTATGATTTCTAAGAATATGTTATACATGTAAATGCCAGCCTTTGCACACTTTTGCATTCTATAGCTGATTTTTTTCATCCTCTCACAATTTTTTTTTTTTTTTTTGCAGTTTTTGGCCGAGGCTAGATTTGAACCTGCCACCTCTGGCATATGGGGCTGGTGCCCTACTCCTTTGAGCCACAGGCGCCACCCCATCCTCTGACAATTTTTAAGAAAGACAAACTCTTTCAAGGTACAATAAACAGAAACCAGTAATTTTTTAGTTTGAAAAAGTTTATGTTAAAAAAAGTTTTCAAAAGCTTTTACACTTTGACACCCACTCATTATCTATATAGAAATCAGTGAGTTTATTCTGTTTTCCTCTTTCATCTGCATTGTCAAGACATTTATATTCTATTCATTCATATTTATCTCACTTTGTTTACATGTATAACTAAAATTACATTTAATTAGTGCTCATTCTTCATCTTTCTGCCAAAGTGTCCCTTGATTAGAAGGAATGTGTGGGTGAAATATTCCCAGAGTTGCTGCCTGTTTCAAAATGTTTTTCAGCAGCCTCAATACTTGAAGGACAGCTTAGCTAGTTAGAAAGTCTTTGGTTCTTACTTTTCTCCCTTGAGTTTCTTTTAAAGGGTTGCCTCACTATTGTTTTGTTTAGTGTATTGATGCCAAGAAGTCTGATGCCTATCTGATTTCCCTTTTCTAGGATAAACTATTCTGAGTGGAGAATCAAATGATTTTTCTTTTTTAAAAGGAGTACATTTAGGCTGGGCATGATGGCCCACTCCTGTAATCCTACCACACTGGGAGGCTGACGCATGTGGATTGCTGCAGCTCAAGAGTGAGACTCTTGTCTCTAAAAAATAGCTGGGTATTGCAGTAGGCCCCTGTAGTCTCAGCCACTTAGAAAATTGAGGCAAGAGGATCACTTGAGCTCAGGGATTTGAGGTTGATGTGAACTATGAGGACACTGCAACATTCTACCCAGGGTCTAACAGAATAAGAGTCTGTGTCAAAAAAAAAAAAAAGACTACATCTAGTAGTTTCACAGATTATATTTTACTATTAATTTTTTAATGGGTCAATTTTTCCAAGCATACAACTGACTTCTTCAATAATAGTTCTTTAAGTTTTTCTGTGTTCTATATTGCAACAGCCTCTCTATGTTGTCACTTAAGTTATATCTGTGTAATTTTAAGAGAGCCCCACAAGATCTGAATAATTTGGTCTAAACATGTTAAAAGATGAGTCCATTCTTGTCCTTTTGTCATGCAAAAAAATGGCAACTAACTTTTATAAATCAATAATGAAATCCTCTTTATTCTTTATATCTTAATGATATAATCAATCTGAAGTCATTCTTAGGATACAAAAAAATTTTTAGCAGTTGCAGCTTTGGTTGATTATATCTTTTTTTACTCATTTCCTCTAATGCTTGGTAGGGCCAACATGTAGTCAGCTTGATTCCAGAGTGTAATCTCTGTGAATTTTTTTTTTTTTTTGCAACTTCAAAAAAATGCGGAACACTTCATGAATTTGCGTGTCATCCTTGCGCAGGGGTCATGCTAATCTTCTCTGTATTGTTTTGATTTTTGTGTATGTGCTGCCGAAGCGAGCACACCTCTGTGAAATTTTTAACAGCAAAAATACATTTAGCTAATTGGCTAGTACACAAAAACTAAAAGGGCAGGAGGTTTAAGGCTGCCAAACTTTTGTGGTGCCAACTGTTCAGAGGTTATGAATTAATTAGTTTCTCTATGCATGCCTTTGTTCATTCATCTAATTTTTGTTCATTTATTTATCCGATTTTCTTGTGTTGGACTTTTTTTTTTTTTTTTAGACAGAATCTCATTCTGTTGCCTGGGCTAGAATGCACTGGTATCATCACAGCTTACTGCAACCTCAAACTCCTGGGCTTCAGCAATCTTCCTGACTTAGGCTCCCAAGTAGATGGGACTATAGGCAGGTGCCAGCATACCTGGCTAATTTTTCTAAGAACAAGAAATAGAAATAGAAAATAAAATAGAATAGAATAGAATCAACCAGCTAGTCTATAGATTATCTTATCTTTTTTTTTGAAACAGTCTTGCTCTGTCACCCTGCACGTATTGCATGGTATCATCTTAGCAACCGCAAATCTCTGGGCTTACGTGATCCTCTTGCCTCAAATTCCCAAGTAGCTGAGACTATAGGTGCCTGCCACAGTGCCTGGCTAGTTTTCAGAGACAGGGTCTCACTCTTGCTCAGGCTCCTCTCAAACTCCTGAGCTCAAGCAATCCACTTATAGCAACTTCAAAATCTTAGGCTCAAGCAATCCTATTGCCTCAGCCTCTCCAGTAGCTAGGACTACAGGCACCCACCACAATGGCCGGCTAGTTTTTTCTCAGACAGGGGTAGAAACAGGGGTCTTTTTTTTTTTTTTTTAGACAGAGTCTCACTACGTCACTCTTGGTAGAGTGCTGTGGCATCACAACTCACAGAAACCTCAAACTCTTGGGCTTAAGCAATTCTCTTGCCTCAACCTCCCAAGTAGCTGGGACTACAGGCATCCGCCACAACACTGGCTATTTTGTTGTTGTTGTTGTTGTTGCATTTGTCATTGTTGTTTAGCTGGCCCAGGCCGGGTTTGAAACCACCAGCCTCGGTGTATGTGTCCAGTACTGTAACCACTATGCTATGGGCGCTGAGCTATAGGTGCAGAGGTCTTGCTCTTGCTCTTTCTCAGGCTGGTCTTGAACTCCTGAGTTCAAGCAATTCACCCACCTTGGCCTCCAAAAGCACTAGGATTACAGCTATCAGACTATCTCTATATTTATCAGATACAGACTATCTTTTAGGAACCTCTAGTCTAGTAGAGTATAGTTAATCATAATAATTGAAGATGATTATAATTATATAATTAAATTATATAATTTATATAATTTAAAATTATTAAATTATTATAATTTGAATAGGTTCAAGTTTAATGCTTTTAAAATTAAACCATGATAAAACCATAAAAATCAACATATTATTCATATAATAGATGAAGTCTCTCTATGACTTTGAACCATAGATGATACTAAATAAGCCTAAAAAAACCGTCTTCACTCACCGATGTTATCAGTAAAAGTTACCAAGTTACCATGGCTCTCAGACATAAGGATTCTGATAGTGGGATCTACTAGCAAAAATACTTGAAAACTCTGGTCCTAATCATTTGTCTGAGATAAACTAAACTTCCACCACTATTTTCACTTAGCGAACAATTGAAACTTTGGGTTCCGTTGTGGACCAGTAGGTGGCAGTCTAGGACTAAGTGCTGTCTTTCCGTTGGGGTTTTACAGAATTCAGCCTGAGTTACCAAGTAGTTGGTTTAATTCAGCACTTTTCAACTTGTGAGTCGCGACCCACAGACACCGTATTAAAGGGCCACGCGCATTAGGAAGGTTGAGAAGCACTGGAATTGGTTTGCTGATCAGTTTATCTGCCTTCTTATAACATTTTGCTCTTAGGTTATGCTTTACAATTAGTATTCTTCAAATTTTCTGGGATATTTTTCTTTGTTTTTTTTTTTATAACTTGTTTTTTGTACAGATGCCCACCATGTTGCCCCCCCCCCCCCCCCCCCCGGTAGAGTGCCATTGCATCGCAGCTCACAGCAATCTCAAACTCCTGGGCTTAACTGATCTCTTGCCTCAGCCTCTCAAGTAGCTGGGACTGGCTATTTTGGGGGTGCAGTTGTCATTGTTGTTTAGCAGGCCCACTTCCGGGTGGAACCCGCCAGCCTCAGTATATGTGGCTGGCGCCCTACTCACTGAGCTACAGGCACAGAGCCAGGGATATTTTCCAATCCATTTTTCCAACACTTCTTTTTTTAAATCGGTTGGAAATAATTGCTAACATTTATTAAGTGCCTAATAAATGCTATCTATGTAATTGAATTGCTAGGTTCATTACACACCTTATCTCCAGATGAGAATTCTGAAGTTAAAAAATATTAAATAATATGCCCAGGGTCACCAAGTGAATACATGATAGCTCTGGTATTCTGTCTCAGATCATGGCACTGTAAAACATAAGCTTTTCATCTAATTCATTCCAGAAAGCCTTCTATTTATCCTGTTTAAGAAGAATTTAGGATTTTTTTTTTTTATAAATAAAAGTTTCTACTAGAGATCTCGTTATTTCTAACATGAGACTGAGTTCAGGTACTTGAAATGACCTTGAATCTAACTGTTCACTGCTCATGTACGAATTCCCATCTATTTCTCAGTCTTGCATAGATTGAATAAAAAGTCTTTATTAAAAGATTGCTAGTCTCAGCTCTAAAATGTGAAGAACTTGGATGTTGTCACTCCCATCTTAAGAAAAATCTGGACAAATGAAAATTAATGACTTTTCTTGGACCCACCAGAAAATCAAATTTTCAGGGCAAACTACCATCCTGAAATCTGAAGAGACGGGAAAACCTATAGGCTCACAGCTGAGATCTGCCTTCCGGGAACAGAAGTTACTAGAACCACAAACTAGCAGGGACACTTAACTGGTAATTTTGATGAGTTACTAAAGGCTGAGTGTGGATTAGCATGAGAATGGGGCCCACACCACCAGGTTCTCAAGGTGAAGACCTGAGAAAGTTGTTCTTTGTGGCACTAAGAGGGGTGTGAGATTAAGTAGTTATTATGAAACACCCATAACCTTCTCCTTACAAAAGAAGTCCTACTTTCCAGGGGAAATGACTTAACCAGAGCCTTGTGCCAGAGTCATGAGGGATGGGTATTCTTCTCACTCCTGTATTTTTAATCTTCCTGTCTCACCTAAGGAAGCATATCTGCTTCATTATTAAGCAGAAATACTTGTGAAGGTCACAGGCCAGAGACATAGGCCCAATAAAAGATTGAGATTGAATGGGAAGATTGACAACTCTCTTCCTCCACATCTCACCACCACTCCAGCAAGGCTGAATATAATAGCTTATTATAATAATATTATATTACTATAATATGAGTACTATAATAATAGCAGCTTATAACTGAAAAGGCTGTAAGACACAGAGTCTCTCTAAGGAGAATAATTTAGGGAACCCAAAGTCAGGAGAGGAGACAAAACCAAGAACACTAGAGGAATTTGAATCCTCCAGCACTTATAGCTACAGTAATCATTAAACAAAGCTCAACTCCCATTAAGATTAACATAAATCCTTATGCATTTCATGTTCAGCCTTCAACAAAAAAAATTACAAGACATGTCTGAAAAATAAGTCATAGTTGGATCCAGGGTTAGATAAGAAGAAGATGCTGAAATTATGAGACAGAGAATTTAAAGTAATTATGACCAATATGTTAAAGACTAATAGGGAAAAATGATATGCAAGAATGCGTGAGTAAAGTAAGCAAAGAAGTAAAAATTTTAAGAAGGAGGCTTAGCGCCTGTAGCTCCTCAGCTATGGTGCCAGCCACATACACCAGAGCTGGCAGGTTCAAATCTAGCCCAGGCCTGGCAAACAACAAAGACAACTACAACCAAAAACTAGCCAGGCGTTGTGGTGGCAGGCGCCTGTGTCCCAGCTACTTGGGAGGCTGAAGCAAGAGACTCGCTTAAGCCCAGGAATTTGAGATTGCTGTGAGTTGTGATGCCACGGCATTCTAATAAGGGCAACATAGTGAGACTCTGTCTCAAAAAAAAAAAAATTAAGGAATCAGTAAGAAATGTTAGGAAATGCTATAGTAGAAATAAAGAATACATTTAAGGCCCGGCACAGAGGCTCACACCTTTAATCCTAGCATTCTGACAGGCCAAGGCTAGTGGATTACTTCAGCTCAGGAATTCAAGACCAGCCTGAACCAGAGTGAGACTGGTCACTAAAATAGCCCGGCATTGGGGTGGGCACCTATAGTCCCAGCCACCTGGGAGTCAAGAGAATCCCTGGAGCTAAAGGATTTGAGGTTGCTGTGAGTTATGATGTCACAAACTCCACTGAGGGCGACAAAGTGAGACTCTGTCTCGGGGGAAAAAAAAAAGAAAAAAAAAAAAAGCTTTGACCAGTGTACTTGACACAGCCAAGAAAAGAATCAGTTAACTTGGAGAGAGAGCAATAAAAACTTCCCAAGCTAGACTGAACATAGAAAAAGGATTGGAAATCAGCAAAGAGAGTCTAAGTGCTTTTTGATAATTTTAAAAGACATAACACATGCCTTTTATTCTGTTAATGTTTTCATCATTTCCATCATTTAAAGTAAACCCCTTGGCCCTCTGAAGGTTCAATGAAAATTCAACTCGGAAAAAGCGTATAATTAGGAAAAATTCATACACGCTTATTTCACGTGTGTACATGGGGGGCTTTGGGATGAAGACCCAACCCCCCCAGCATGGGATGCAGAGGTATACAAACCATCTTGAGGCCACAGAAAGAGTGGGAGTTTGGATCTTGGCAAAATGGATTATGGAAGGGGAGAAGAGAAATTCTGTTGACGGTTGAAGGGCATTAAATGATTACTGGGGAGAATTCAGGAGGCTTAAAGAACATACAATGGTCTGGGGGCAAAGTCCCCAGAGTTAACAACGGTTTGTGACAAAGTCTTGTCCAGATTTGTTCACAGACTTTAGTCTCCTTTCCTGTGATATGGGTTTAGTTAATGAAAATGTAGGGAAGGGACCAGATGTAATTATTTTCTTCTTTAGTTAAGTCCAGATATTAGGCAGATAAGGGACTTCAAAACATCCTGTGCTTTGAGAGAACTTGAGGTTCCTTTTTCACTTGAGCATGTACAAAGTGCCTTATTCAGGGGTATAGGTTTCTGAGTCACAACATTATAATTCCCAAATTCCTTAAATTCTATCTCTTTTTCTTTTTTAGACAAAATCTCACTCTGTTGCCCTGGGTGAGTACCATGGCATCATCATAGCCTCGCAGCAACCTCAAATTCTTGGGTTTAAGTGATCCTCCTGCCTCAGTCTCCCTAGCAGCTGGGACTAGAAACACATACGACCATGCCTGGCTAGTTTTTCTGTTTTTAGCAGAAATGGGGGGTCTTGCTCTTGCTCAGGCTGGTCTCTAACACTTTTTGTTGTTGTTGCAGTTTTTGGCTGGGGCGAGTTTGAACCCACTACCTCCAGCAGATGGGGCCGGCGCCCTACTCCTTGAGCCACAGACACCGCCCTGGTCTCTAACTCTTGAGCTCAGGCAATCCACTCACCTCAGCCTCCATAGTGTCATCATAGCTCACAGCAACTTCAAACTCTTGGCCTCTAGAGATCTTCTTGCAGCTTGGTGCCTGTAGCTCAGCCACTAGGGTGCCAGCCACATATACCAGGGCTGGCAGGTTCGAATCCAGCACAGGCCTGCCGGACAACAATGACAACTATAATCAAAAAATAGCCAGGCGTTGTGGTGGGCGCCTGTAGTCCTAGCTACTTGGGGGCTGAGGCAAGATAATCATTTCAGCCCACGAGTTTGAGGTTGCTGTGATGCCACAGCACTCTACCCAGGGCGACAGCTAGAGATTCTGTTCCCCCCAGAAAAGAGAGATCTTGCCTCAGTTTTCCTATTTTTAGTAGAGATGGGGGTCTCGTTCTTGCCTAGACTGGTCTGGAATGCCTGAACTCCTGAGCTCGAGCAATCAGCCTGCCTCAGCCTACCAGAGTGCTAAGGTTACAGATATCAGGACTTTTTTTTTTTTTTTCGGATAGGGTCTCACTTTGTTGCCCAGGCTAGAGTGCAGTGGCATGATCAATCATAGCTCATGGTAACCTTGACTTCCTGGGCTCAAGTGATCCTCTACCTCAGCCTTCTTAGCAGCTGGGACCAGAAACACATGCCACCATGCCCACTTCTCTCTATATCTTGCATTTGTAAAATTCTGTAGGAGACTGAGCACCATGCTTATAGAACAGCAACCAATTCTTGAGGGTAGGTCTGGGAACGGGACAATCTCCTGACTAGCATGGAAATGTTTTGCAGCCTGGAGACAAGCCCTCAACAAGCCCTCAAGCAACTGAGTGAACAAAATAAGATGGGTCATTGTTAGCAAGCAGGTGTTGGACCTTGAACAGTTGTGGTGCATCAGGGTGGGAGTCGAGCCGTGGGAAAAGAGCATCTAGTGAGGTCCTTGTACGTGAGGCCCCCACACCTGTTGTATATTGTCTCAATAAAAGGCCATGGTGGAGGTTACCCGAGGCTCTCCTGACCTCTGGGGAGCCTCACCTCTTGGAAGCTTGTACTTTCAATCCGTGTACTAGCGGTTTCCTGCCCACAGTGTCAGTGTGACACAATGGCACTGACAAAATTCTGTTAAGTCCTGACATTGGCAGAGTCTGTGTTTTCAGTAGTAAGGTATCAATAATATGAAAGTTTATTACATCTTTTTCAAGGGAACTGAGCAGACTTGAGGTCCAGTGAGTCACTGACACCGACGTTCCTGATGAACAATGGCACTGTCCACTTTCCTCCTGTATTCAGTGGAGCTGGAAGACACCCACTCACTGCTGACTTTTTATTCTCTGTAGTTATAGAACATGAAATGCTCACCCTTCATAGTCCAAACATCATTGAAAACTATGCAGATAAACCTCAGTGTTCTGAAGGTGGAATCAGGATGAGGAGTACTGTTTCTTTAAGAGGAAGAGTCACCTTGCAGGGGAATGATGGCTAAGAACTTTCAGAATGCTTCAGAATGGCATTATCTTGGAAAGTGATGTCTAGAGCTGGGATCCTATTTAGAGGGCAAAAGGGGTATTAAGGATACTGCAATATTTGCAATAGTCTCATCAAGGACCACAAGATGAGTATAAATTTTGTTTGGAGGGTATCTATAATGCAAAAAACAAAAACACCTAGGAACCTATATCCAAGGCACTCAGGTTTCTGGGAGAGACCAACTACAGGAAATGTTAAGAGCTTACCCAGAGTGCTCTCCCCAGAAATTAGAAACTTCTATAATTACCCTGGACACCTTATCTGAATTTGATTTCTTCCTCTTTTGTTCAATGTTTATAGGACCATTGCTAAGCACTTCTAAGAACAGAAAATAACTTTTATCTGGAGAAAGTAATGAAGGGGTACCAGCCCCTGAACCAAAGCAAGTGACATGGCCTCATATGCTCCCCAAGGAACATTGCCCTAAGATGGAAAAACTTCTTTCTCTGTGGACATGCCCCAGCTAATAACAACAATCAGTTAAATGTTCACAGAAAGTTACTGGAGGGCTTTGCACGGTTGCAGCTGGGGGCTGGGAGCCTGTGGAGGTTGTGGGTGGATATACTTTGTTCCATTATTCTCCTTTTAGCAAATTGTCTTTTTAGCTTTAGGGAACTAATCAAACAGAACAGACAGCAAGGAGCCGTTGTGGTTAAGCCCTGAGCAAAGTGTTGAGCAAAGTGTTCTCAGTTTAAATTAACTATGTATGTGTCCAGCAGCATCTGTGCTGAGCAAAGAATTTTTTGGCAGTTTCTGTGATTTCACCATTATTCGTTCCCTTTTCTATTTCTATACCTTTATTTGATCAGTGTTGTGTATAAAATCACCCAATAAATGTGGGTAGTCACTGAGTGCCTGAGCGAGCCTCAGTCTCCCTTTCTCACTACTCATTCTGTCTGCAGTGCTTTCCTCCGTGTTTCCAAACATCTAGTTCCGTGGGCAACAACTAAGTAAATTCTTTTAAACTATCAGGCCCAGAGAGATGTTAAAATGAGACTGTAGCCCAGGTATAGTGGCTCACGCCTATAATCCCAGTGCTCTGAGAGGCTGAGGCAGGACTGCTTAAGGTCAGGAGTTCAAGTCCAACCTGAGTATAAGTGAGACCCCATCTCTACTAAAAATAGAAAGATTACCTGCACTCTTACTGCACAGAGGCCCAGTTACTCTGGAGGCTGAGGCAAGAGGATCACTTGAGCCCAGGAGTTTGAAGTTGCTGTGAGCTAGGCTGACTCCAGGGCATTCTAGCCTGGGCAAGAGAGTGAGACTCTTTCAAAAAAGAAAGAAAGAAAGGAAGGAAGAAAAGCAAGGAAGGAAGGAGGGAGAAAGGAAGTCTATAATCCAGTCCTACTCACCCCTTTTAGCTTTGTATGTATTTCGTAAAACTCCTTGTTTTGCCACACGTAGTTATAAATTAACCTAATGACAGACTGGACACTATAACCCACACCATGTAGCTCAACAATGTACAGCCAATCACTAATCAATGCTATTTCTGTAAACCATTGAGAATTCCTGACAAACAACTTTGTATCAGCACATTCCCTGTGCCCATTTTTTGCCTTTAAAAATCCACTCATTGCAGAATACAAATGTCTTCATACAATAAATAAGAAAATGCCATGAAGGGTATGTTAAACAGTTTGATGAAAACATTTCAGATTGTATATGAAACGAGCACATTGTACCCCTTGATTGCACTAATGTACGCAGCTATGATTTAATTTAAAAAATATATATTATTAAAATAGAAAAAAAAGAAAAAGAATCTTGATTAATTTCATATAATGATTATAAAATCTTGAGTAATTTTATATAATGATTACAGGTTGAACTAATAATATTTTAAATATATTGAGTTAAGAAAAATGTAGTATTAAAATTAATATCTCTTTTTTTTTTTTTTTTTTTTTTGGAGACAGAGTCTCACTATGTTGCCCTCTATAATGTGCTGTGGCATCACAGCTCACAGCAACCTCAAACTCTTGGGCTTTAGTGATTCTCTTGCCTCAGCCTCCCAAGTAGCTGGGACCACAGGCACCCACCACAACGCCCGGCTATTTTTTGTTGTTGTTGTGGCAGTTGTCATTATTTAGCTGGCCCGGGCTGGGTTCAAACCTGCCAGCCTCAGTGTATGTGGCTAGTACCATAATCACTGTGCTATGTGTGCCGAGCCAAAATTAATTTCTCTTTTATTTGTACTTTTGGAATGTAACATTTAAAGTTACCTCTGTGGCTCACATTGTGTTTCTATTGGAGAGCATTCCCTGAGACCTTTCCTAGTGTGTTTTAAAAGCTCAAATCCTTGTCTTGATCGATTTTGGGATCTGTTTCCTCTTTCCACATCTAGAGTTCCCATTTCTTTCTTCCAAAAGGCATTAACTAAGCTGCCAAATAAGGCATCAAAGTTGTTTACCTGGAAAATCAGAACTCAATCATTCTTTCCTCCTGTTCTAATAGATTTTCTTTATTCATTTCCTTCCCACCACCACCCTCCTTGTTGGAGAGGATACAAACTTTGGTCTGAAATGACTTCAGCAGAGTTTTTATAAAAATGCTTTCAGTTGACAAATAGTTGGAAACCATAAGATGGTTTTCTTTTGCTACTAGGTAAATTTCAGTTTTGTTTGAAACGACCTGTCTGTGCTTATATATGTAATAAACATGATTTATTAGTACTTGTCAGGGACTTATTCCTTCTTTCACTAGACATTCTGTGTTAAGTGCCTTGGCTGACCATAGATCTGTGTCAAGAAGAAAGGATCTTGATAGAAAAGGATTAAATATCTTTTTCTTCCCCCATGTTCTCTCTAGCCCTTACTTGTAAAAAGCAATAAATTCAAAGAGGAATAGATAAAAAATAATAATAAATAAATAAAAATAAAAATCCACTCATAAGTGCTACCAATCCCAGTGTACATTCAGGGCAACCCGAATCTATGCTCCTGGGCTGCAATCCTCCACCTTGTCCCCAATAAAGTCTCTACTTATGTTAATTTTACCGTAGTTTCTTTCTTTTAGGTCAACACTTCAAGTGTCATAGGCATCATAGAAGCTTCTTCCTGGTATTAAATGAGGTGGGAGAAATCAGAGGCCAATCAAAAACATTAAATTCCTATACTAAATCTTTTGTGAGTACCTCCAAATATAAGAAAAAAGCATTTCGAAAGCAAGGAAAACTAGTTTGATGAAGGGATGACAAATTTAGTTTCGTTTCCTAGAAAGGGTATCAGCTTTCCTGTAATTTTCTTTTTCTTTTTTTTCTTTTTTCTTTTCTGTTTTTTTTTGCAGTTTTTGGCTGGGGCTGAGTTTGAACCCACCACCTCCGGTATATGGGGCTGGTGCCCTATTCCTGTGAGCCACAGGCACTGCCCAGCTTTCCTGTAATTTTGAAAATCGAAGAACAGAACAGTTTTGGAGATGATACTCTCACTGTTCTCCAGAATCCTGACCTTCTAACAAATAGTTTGGTGGACCTATCCCAGTCTCTACCTATTGGCTGACAGTGAGAGGTGGCCGGACCCTCTTCATCTGATAACAGAAATATACTTGATGGTAGGGCTGTGTGGGTTTGGGGTACACTGGGAGAGCATTTGGGGAAAAGTAGATTATACCTTTCAGTACCTTTTGCTATAAAACATGAAAATGAAGGCAAGCTTACACATCTCTTCAAATATGAGGTCTTTGAAATAGTCACACAAAGCACATATAAAAAGTGGATTAAACAAATTGTGTTTGCACGTAGGTCAGTGAATACAAAAGGATCAGAAAACTTAACACAGTGGTTCTCAACCTTCCTAATGCCACAATGTATTTTCATTGTTACAAAGGGGTCGTGACTCACAGGTTGAGACTTAACAGGAGGAAGAAAATAAGAGTCAACAATCTAAGAAAAAATGTGTCTTGTTCTACCTCAAAGATGTTATAAACAAGTAAAATATAAATATGACAGAATTAAAAGAGACAGGGGTAACTTAACCAGAACCTAAACAGATCAAAATAGCTTCTCCCCTTTCCCCATATTCTTGGGCTATAATTGGGGAGAGGGAGGGGAGGGGCGGGGGAGGATGGGTGGAGGGAGGGTAACCGGTGGGATCACACCTACAGTGCATCTTACGAGGGTACATGTGAAATTTACTAAATGTAGAATGAATATAAAGGTCTTAACACAATAACTAAGAAAATGCTGTGAAGGCTATATTAACCAGTTTGATGAAAATATTTCAAATGGTATATAAAACCAGAACATTGTACTCCATGATTGCATTAATGTATACAGCTATGATTTAATAAAAGAAAAAAAAAGAGCTTCTCAAATTTAGGAAACAAGAGATGAAGTTATTTAAAGATGAAGAAATAAACAGAAATGTAACCCTCCCAAGATCACTTTAACTGATGCAGCCTTAGCTAAGAAGTGCCTCAGCATAAACATGAACCATTAGTGATGGCAGTCAAGCTAATATGTGCAAGTTAGAAAACCAACAACTGCCAAACCTGACTTAGAAACAAGGAAGCTGGAGTCCACTCTCCAGGCTCTCTCTATCTCCAGAGCCATTTTACTCTTCTCATTCTACGCCCCTTGGAAGATGCTGTACAACCTTGTTGCCATCATGAAGAGCCTCTATTGAATTGTGTATGTTGATTTTTGTCCAACAGTTTTGTTGAATATTATTTTTTCTAATTTATTTTTTTCACCCACAACAGCAAGTTTTTCCTGATGAATATACTCTTAATAATTCTAAAAATTTGTAGATTCTCTCCAAAGCTTTTATATTTGTAATTAACAATTTCATCTTGTCCTTTATACTCCTTATATTTTTCCATACTCTTTGCCTTCTTGCCTTCCTTCTTTCCCTCCTGGTTTCCTTATCACATGAACTAAAATCTCCAGGATAATTTAGAATACGAAAGAGATGGCAAACATCCTTATTAATATTAATGTTAATTAATTATATTGAAGATTATAACAAGGGATAAACAGACTTTTGAAGATTGCCCAGGGGAATCTAGCCACAATATACAATATTGTTCCCATGTAATTATATTTACCCTTTTTTTTTGTCACAAAAGCTTCTTGATTTTATTAATGTTTGTAGAGCAGGGCTTTAGATTTCTTTTTTTTTTTCTTTTTCCCAGTGGTAAGACAAAATTTATTTACAGAAAACACTAAAGCTCCTGGTAGAGAGAGAGAACTCAAGCGGGGAGAGAGAAGCTCTCTCCGTTTCTCTCCCAGTCTTTCCCCGTCTTTCCCTTTAGGCTTTTAGTCTCAGGGTATATATAGGTGTATGGGTTCCTTGGCCAGGAAACGAATGAACACAGTCCCTTCTGCTGGGGGATGGTACTGTTAATACTGTGAAATAGTTAATAAACTTAGTTATCATGTATTGATTTATTCATCCACTCATTGAACTATATTGTGTGTGGATTTTTCTGTGTGCTGTGGATAAGAAGACAGAGAGAGTGGTTACTTTGGTATCATTCAGAGTTTAGTAGGGGAGAAAGGCAATGAACAAGTAAATAAATATGCACACAAGATTTCAGAAGATGATAAATATTATGGGGCAAAAAAATCAGGGGAGGGGGTGATGGGGTGTGGACACTCCTTTCACCAGAGTGTCAGAAAAGATCTATCTTTTTGCAATTCCAGGGCTGGAAACTGTGCATCTGGCTGAGTGTGGGCAGGCAATGTTAACAAGGGCCCTGAAATAAAAATGGATTGTTAGTAGCAAAAAGTATAACTGCCCCTGCAAAGGTAATCTGCAAAGCCTGTAGCAGAACATCCTTTTGCCTTCTTCATGGCATTAAATGCTATTATTAATCTCAATGCAGCCATGGTGGTTTTGTGCACAAAACATTGTCTCCGAGTTTCTCAGCTATTCTTCTTTGCCTAAAGTTGATTTTAGGGGCATAGGGGTTAGCGCTTTATCAAGATTAACAAGGCATTAGGAGATATCATACATTCAGAAAATAAAGTGTAGGAGGTTTAATGAAACTTTCAGAGCCCTTTCAAGGGCTGTGAATATTAACCTAGTATTTTGGGGTCAGAGACTTGGGAGAGTGGGTATCACACTCACATGGGCCAGCTCTCAGGCTAACAAAAAGTAAAAGCTAAAATCTCAAGGTGGGTGGAGGGGAGCCCTTTGCTCTTTAACCTGCCCACTCTTCAGTCAGGGAAGAGTAACTTATGGCTGGCTGAGGTGTTACTCATCTTGTCTGGTGCTCACAGTAAAAACCTCTCACTCGGCTCGGCGCCTGTGGCTCAACAGGCTAAGGCGCCAGCCACGTACACCTGAGCTGGCGGGTTCGAATCCAGCCCGGGCCCGCCAAACAACAATGACGGCTGCAACCAAAAAATGGCCGGGTGTTGTGGTGGGCGCCTGTAGTCCCA
>CAUYON010133483.1:0-17641 GCA_963573935.1 Arctocebus calabarensis
CATTTTCAAAATACTCTTGTAATAACCAAGCCCCCATCCCTGCACCAAGCCCCCTACCCCTGCTACTAATCCCCCAACCCATAGATTTAAAGAATATAACAAACCCTTTACCCTTCAAAGGGGAAGTGTTTTGTGTCTTAGCCCCAGCCCCCACAAGGGCGGAGGAGCTAAATTCTGGGAGAAGAGATAAGCATACAGAGGGAAAGGAGGGGTATGATTTAAAGAAGCCCCTGGTGCAATACCCCCTGGTGGAAAGTCCCGAGTTCCTTGGAAACTTACTCAACTCTTATGCCTGTACTTTGTACCCCTGAACTATGTATGAACCATGTACCTTATGACCCATGAAGTAATGAACTTGTGATGTATCTTATGATTTATGAACCAGTATGCACCCCCCACCCTGCAACCCTACTTTAACTGCTATGATTAGCTTCTGTATTACGCTAGCTTGCTTTGCTGACCACGCAAGAAAAATAGTATAAAAGGATTGCCCACCTGGCATTTGGGGCTGCAAGCCTTTGTGGTATCAGCCCCTTGCAGGTGTAATAAATTTTATCAATTATTGCATCAAATTAGGGTCCATCTTTCTAGCTCCGTGACTCAGTTTACTTCACTCTGCAGAGATTCATTCATTCCAGCACTCTTGGGCTTCTGAAATGTAGAAAGACAATCAGCAATTTACCAATGAGAAGAGTTCTAAGTAATGGCATCAAAACAGACGCTCAGGAGTTTCTCATGATGGCTTCTTATTTGGTAAGTCTCTTTCTGCGTGATGTTTGTTAATAATTTGGTAATTGTTAGGTAAATCAAACCAATATGGATGGCCACACGAATGATTTGCATCACGACAGACATCCTAAGATTCAAATGACCTGCATTTTCAGCAAACATTCATTTTCAAAAATTGAGGTTTCTAGACATTTATCCACTTATTACTATAGACAAAAATGTGCATATGTAAAAGACTCTAACAATGTGCCTCCGACTAAGCCACATTCAGCCAACGCTGAATGATCAGATTACTCACTCAGGACTCGTAAATGAACTCCATAGATAATCTGCAGACCTGATTTCAGCCAATAGTTCCTGTTTCTCTCCTCAGCAGATCTTTATGAGGCCTTTGCTATGCTCTCCCGCTGGTGGGAACACTAATAAGCAAGGGTGAGGCTAAAGCACAGAGCCCAGGGGCCCAGGAGGAGAAGCAAAGGCCCTGCGGTCCTCCAGTTTGCTCACTGCATCCCGAATCATCAAGGTGGACGGGAGCTGCTCGTGCAAAGAGCAGCACGCCTGGCAAAGACGGAAACCGCCTTGTCCTGCGCACACTTGTTCCGAAATTGCTTGACAGGCTGCAAGAGGAGGTTAAATCAAAGCCTGATTTGCTACCCCTGCCAGTCAGACTCCCTGGTAGCATTAGCTATCTTTAAAACATATTTCCATGGCAACTCGTTTAAAAATGTATTTGACTAGAGAGCCTTCTCTGTGACGAGAGCCAGAACAACCCAAGTGGTCTTTTCTGGTCATCGCTCGTTGCCACCAGGAGAGCGAGTCTGAAGCAGACAGTGATGGCAGGAGAGCGTCTCAGGCACTCAGGATGCTCAGGGCAGGGAGCATCTGGTGTACCCGTGCTAGTTTCTGGGTTCCTGGGGAGCCAGCTTGTCAGCTTGCCGAAGTCTCTTCCTATCGGGCAACCTCCCCGGCCTCCCTCCTGAGCTTTTCCAAACCCAGCTCTGCTGCTGAACTCCAGCCTCCTGCTCCTGGCTAATTGTTTTGAGCTTGCCCCAGATGCTAAGGCCAATCAGAATTGGATTGTTCCACAGGCGAGGAGCAAAACCCTGTTCTGTGAAAGGAAAGAGGGAACACACACTCAGGTTCCTTGTACTTCATAGCGAGTTAGCCTGTTCATAATTGCCATCAGTCTTGGCTTAAGGCTTAATCGTGGTGCCTTGGCATTTTTGAATTCTTAACCTTTTTTAAAAAATCATTTTTCTTTTTTTGTTTGTTTTGATCCAGGGTTTTATTTCCCATGTTTTTTTTTATTTATTTCAGATTATTTTGAGTGTACATATGATCAGGTTTCTAATGTCAGAGTTGTAGTCGAGTCCTTCACCCAGGAAGTGTGCCAATTACCTGTGCTTTGTACCCATTAGGTGGGAACTTACCAACCCCTCCCCTTCTTGAATTTAATTGGGTGTTTCTCATATGTGCGCACACTGCTACTTTACAAGTTTGAACTTAGTATCAAGTACATGGGATGCTTGTTTTTCCATTCTCATGATACTTTACTTGGAAGAGTGTTCTCCAAATTCATCAAAGTTGTAAAAAAAAGATGCAAAATCTCCATCTTTTGCTATGGCTCAATAGTATTCCATGGTACACATATACCACCGTTTATTAATCCAGTCACATGTAGAAGGGCACGTGGGTTGTTACCACATCTTTGCAATTGTGAATTGGGCTGCCATAAACATTTGAGTACAAATGTCTTTATGATAAAATGACTTTTATTTTTCTTTTGGGTAATTCTTACCCAAAAGGTAGCTTTTAAGGGCGAGACCTACAGTGACCATCCACCCTTAGGGCCAACATGAAACATTAAATTCCTGGCTGGAGCTGGCTCTTTGCGTGGATTACATTGACAGAGGGGGCTACAATGCGGTGACTTGGCTGCAGTGGTATGGACCATTACCCCAGCTGGTGACTCCCCTGCCAGCGAAATGCTGCTTATTACCACTTCTCCAGTTTGAGACATTATCATCTAAATGAGATGTGTCTCTCTGCAAGCATTAAATCCTTTTTGAATTAAGGCAAGATAAGTATGAAACAATTAGTAAAAGAAAATACACAAGAGAGTCCAAAAATATGTCAATAGATCAGGAAAACTAGCTTGGAAAGCAGATTTTGGCCCTACGATCTTGAGACAAGTACATTTCACTGAGAAAGACAATTCCTGAGTGTTCTTACTTATATGTGGGAGCTCAATATTAAAAACAATTAATCTCAAGGAAACAGAGAGAAGGACAGTTACCAAAGGCTGGGAAGGATGGTGGGGATGAGGGCATGGCTAATGTGTCCAAAAATACAGTTGGATAGACAGGAGAAACAATATCTGATAGCACAAACTGACTATAATAACAATAAGTTAAGATGCACTCTAAAATAACTAAAAGAGTGGAATTGGAATGTTCCTAACACAAAGAAATGATAAATGCTGAAGTGATGAATACCCCAATTATCCTGATTTGATTATTCACATCGTACGCCTGTAATAAGACATCACCTGTACCCTACAAAAATATAAAACTATTATAATTAAAAATAAAAACTTAAGAAAAGAAGAACATTTCACTGATAGGAAAGTGGAGGATTAAAAACATCTAGAATTAAAAAGAACAGGTTCAGGTTGAGTTTCCACACAGCAGGAGGTGTCAGGTTTGGAATTTTTGGCCAGGGCTGGGTTTGAACCGGCCATCTCTGGCCTATGGGGCTGGCGCCTTACTCTTGTGAGCCACAGGTGCCGCCCAGGTGTCAGGTTTGGAAGGAAACTCTATTCTGATAGATCTTCTGGAAGGCAGAAGTGTTATCTCAAACACTCGCTGAGTATTGGGCCAGCCCTGGGTCTCAGTATACCCTGCTCTGATTCATCAATATGTGGCTGGTGTCCATTTCAGCTATCTTCATGATAAATATTGATCACCGCCATAGATTACTCAGTTAACAATCTTTATCGATCATTAGATGGTTGAAATGAGCAGATTAGCCATTTGAAGATCTATTCATTTATCATGCATGGCCACAGACAGCGAATCCACAGGGAACCTGCATCTTCGATCTCTCCCACCACTGTACACTACCCCATGACTCCTGCTGGTGTTTTTACATGACAGTGAGTGTACTTGCTCTGTAGTCACTAAAAGTGTCTGAATTTTCTGATCGCAGTGACCAGGCCCATGCATATGCCAGGGGAGGAGGGTAGCTTTGCATGAGAAGTTTAGTAAAAGCAGAGCATAGCACAAAAACATATATATACAAAATTGAGGATGCCCAGGAAACTTGCATTATTTGAACATCAATCTGGAATTGTTATAACTCTGGAGTAACCACATTGAACTTTAATTTTTGGTTACCTATAAAGCCTGTATTGATTGCAGGCACAGTATTTCAGGATGAATACGTAAAAAGCATAGGAGTGTAACAGTAGTTTTCGAGATTCAAATTTTAAATTTCAACAGTAACTTCAAGATTCCAATTTCGAATGTTGGATACACAAATTACCAAGAATTTTTATCTCTTCATACAAGATATCTCCATTAGATTATCAGAACAAGTCCCCTACAAGCATCTGCTGAACATACTTGGTTATCAGGGTTCTGGTACTAAGTGCCCTTGGATAGTGAGAAACCCCATTTGATGTGAGGCTGAGTCCACTCCTAGACTGGGAACTACCTCAGCACGTGAAGACATAAACAAACTGGGTGCTCTGATGGGAAGGAAAGTAGGTTTTAGTGAGTATGGAGCGCTGGGCTGTGGGGAGGGCCCACTAGGAGGTGGGTTGATTGTTCAGGGATCTTAGTTGGAAAGGATTCACCCTTACATAGTAAGTGACGCGGAGAGCGAAGGCATGAGCCCCTTTGAATACATTTCTCAGCCTTATGGAGATTATTAGAAGGCAGAAGCTGAAGGATTTGTTTTCAGTAGTGACTCTGTGAGGCATTGGGCTCTTATCTTTTGGGGTGATTCATTAGGTGACACGATGCAAGGAAGGGTAAGGAGAAAAGTCTTCTCTCTTCGTAAAGAACCCCATGATTTCACGTCCCCAGTGAGGGAATAACTAGCTGGCTACTGCTGGGCGTTATGCTGGCATGAATGCATGGGACTTAGATACTTGGAAGTCTGAATGAAAATCATGAACAAAGGACAATGAGGGACCAGACAAGGTACCTGTCAACACAGAAGAGTGAAGCTTAAGGACCAAATCCAATGGGGCTTAGTCTATAATGAAATAGACAGATATTGCCATGAGAAATTTGAGTGATCCTTAAAAGTAATAAAACCAAATTAATTTATATTTGGAAGGAGCATAATATGGCAAAATGAACACAGGCTTTTGATGAACCCTGAATTCAAACTCTGATTCTGCCAATTTTTATGCGTATGACTTTGGGCAAGTTACTTAATGTGGCAAAGTGCTCCATACTCACTAAAGCCTATGTCCCTTCCCGTCAGAGCACCCAGCTTGTTTAGTCTTCCAGTCCCTCTGACAGCCAAGAGTGTCCATGTGACTGAGCTCTTGCAAATGGGCCAGGGACAGAAGTGATGTATGTCATTTCCAGGTCTGGGCCATTAAAAATTCTTGTGCCCAGGAAGCTTGCATTAACTTGAACATCAATCTGAAATTGAAATATCTCAGAAGGGATGAGGCTGAAATCTAATTTGGCTCACCTATAAAGCCTTTATTGATTGTATAAACAGTATTTATAACAGGAATATTCAGATCCATCTGAAGACTTCAAATCTTGAAAAGGTAGCAGTGTCCGGAACCCTGACCACCAACATAAGGTCATTCACCAGCTGGGAACATTCGTATTAGACTCTATAGGAATAAGCAATGTCATTGTCTAAAATGGAGATTTCTCTACTATAGTAAGCATATTTTATATTAGCTAATCCACCTGAATTTCAATTTCTTCTCATTAAAAAAGAAAAAATATTATCTAATTTATAGGGTACTTTACTATGGAGTCTGGCACAGAATACATACAAAATAAATAGTAGATATTATTATGTAATCTCTCATTTAGGTTGTCCCGTTATTTAGATGCATGCCTTTCTCTCATTGTTGATGAGTTAGTATTTCTTTCCCCATTGGAAGGGAAATAAATTATATTTATGAAATAAATAGCTTTAGCGTCTGTCTTGAAAGAAAAGAAAGAGCAATCTGATGAACTCCTATGAGCATCATTTGCAAGATACGTGACCTTGGATACCACTCTTAAATTTGACAAGCCTGAGTTTCGTTTCTTTTCATTTCTTTTCTTTTTTCTTTCAAAACAGAGTCTCACTTTGTCACCCTGGGTCAAATGCCATGGCATCATAGCTCACAGCAATATCGAACTCTTGGGCTCAAGGAATCTTCTTGCCTCAGCCGTCCACCCTACAGCCTTCCTCCACTACAGACATCCGCCATAAGGCCCAGCTTGTTTTTCTATTTTTAGTAGAGTTGGGGTCCCTCTTGATTTGCTCAGGCTAGTCTGGAATTCCTAAGCTCAAACAATCCGCCCACCCTCAGCCTCCCAGAGTGCTAGGATTATAAGGATGAGCCACCACACCCAGCCCAGTTTCCTCATTTATAGAGCAAATATAGGAACCGATGCCTCAGAGAAGATTTGCAAGGACAAAATGAGGCAGTAAATACAAAAACATCTTGTAAACTTAGGAATTTCATAAAAAATATATGGCATTATTATTATGGATTTGTAAACTCACAAAACCAAACAGGATTAATACAAACCTTATCATCCCCAATAGTATCTGATTTCCCCCCTAGACTACTAAAATACATACTTTTTATCATAATGCTGTTAGTGTGGGTGGATATGTGTTACTAACATTTTTTCTCTTTTCTAATGTGTTTAAATTGATGAAATAATGTACCTGAAATTTCCCATTTTATTTTTATTTGAATGAGTATAAAAGATATTGGTAGTAGGGCAGTGCCTGTGGCTCAAGGAGTGGGGCGCTGGCCCCATATACTGGAGGTGGCAGGTTTGAACTTGACCCTGGCCAAAAACTGCAAAAAATAAATAAATAAATAAATAAATAAATAAATAAATAAATAAATAAATAAAGATATTGTTAGTAGTAAGTCACATATGCCCAATCTGAATCTGTGGGGTCAGTTTACTGCTATTATTGAAACATCATTTAGGGCAAATCAAGAGAAACCCCGACTCTACTAAACATCATGTACTAGGAGCCGGAGCTGTGTCAGGGTAAACCAAATCCTGGCAGATGTCAGTGTAGCAAGGTCTGAGGTGAATCTATGACCCACTTTAGGCTAACCAATATACTCTTTTAATTTTGCAGCATGTAGTCTTTGAAAACTCTTAGGAACTTTATTGCTACGAAGTGAAGGTTACCAAGAAGTCAAGCCTTTCAGGAATGATGTTTGGTATGTTCCACACATCACCACACTGATCCCCACACCCAAAGGTGCAAATCTCTTCTCACAAAACCAAACAGAATCCGGGAGTGAAAACTCTGCGTACTTCATACATGTATGCCAGGGCCCTGAAGAATGAAACTGGTAGTACCTGAGAGACCCCCTAATATCTCAAAGGGGATCAAAGGAACTCTTGTGTAGGTGGTTGTGTTCTGCTGTGTGAAGCAAAGTGTAAGGACAAGACAAGGTTAATAATTCAACAACGTGTGGGCACTTAACCAAGTGAGCCAAGTTGTCATCACCCAGGACACTTGTGGACCTCATTCACCCTGGGTATGCTGTGACGTGAAGGGCAGGACGCCATGTGATATTTCTCCAAAAACCCATCATCCCTGTCTGATGTTGAGTAAAGCATCAGACAAACTCAAGTTGAGGAACATTCTACAAGACACCTGACTCGCACCCCTTAAAACTGTTACTGACATATCAGAAACACGGACGGACACAGCAGCAACCAGAGACCAGAAAAGAGTGAAAAAATGCAACAGCTAATGCCATGTGGCGTCCTAGATCGGATCTGAGAATAGAAAACGTTCCCTAAGGGGAAAATCTGGTGAAATGCAAATAAAGTCTGGTGTTTGGCCAAGAGGAATGTGCAATGGTCGTTTCTTAGTTTTGAGGAATATACCATGGCAGAGGGAGATGATAACATTAGGGGGAAAACCAAAACTGAATGAGAGGTCTGTGGAAACTCTTTGTTTCTTTGTACAAAGAATCACAACTTTGTGAATTTTTAGTAAACTTAAAATGATTCAAAATTGTATTTATCAAAAATAACATATGTATCTATAATTTTTACTAAATAAATAGAATTTTAACAAATTTAAAAATAAAATTTTCATAAATAAAAATCTGTTTTAATGAGATACTAAAATAAATTTAAGTAAATATTATTTTTAATAAAGAAGTCTCTCCAGAAATACAGAAGAATATAGCATTCTAGAAGAATGCTTGATAGCAGAGTTTTTAGATTTCTCTTGGGTGGCACCTGTGGCTCAAAGGAGTAGGGCACTGGCCCCACATACCAGAGGTGGTAGGTTAAAACCAAGCCCTAGCCAAAAAACTGAAAAAAAAAAAAAAAAAAAAGCAACTAAATGGCAAAACCAAAAACCAGGGATACAATTTACAACAGATCTAGTTGATCCAGTATCTCTATCAACTCCCCAAATGCTAGAAGGCAGAGATGAACCACCAGTAGCACCAGTACTTCAAGCTACCAAAATCCATGCAAGAGGAAGCAGAGGGAAGTAACTTATGGATAAGAGGATAGGAGAATCCCAAAAGAGCCAACACGTATTTACTGGAAAGCCTGACTGTCTGACAGGAGCACAGCTGAAACTGGGTGAGTGTGTGCCAGGACCTCTCAGGCAGGTTGAAAGGTCTGGAAGCAGTCAGTGTCCCTGAGAACCCTCCAGACTCACTGGCAAACCCACCAGGGCCCCTCCCGTGACAAAGCCAACTGCTGAGGAAGAACTGCTGGGACTGAAATTAAAACTGAGCAAGGGAAGGACAATTAAGGGGAAAGAAAGAGAAAAATCCAGATAAGACAGGAAGGGAGAACAGAACCAGAAAATCTCAGAAAGAAGTTAGCCTATTTGTTAATATTTTCTGACACAAAACAAAACACACAAAGACAGAAAAGGATGTTCTATGAAGTTATAAATTTAAAAAACTACTCTGTTCCATAAGTTCTTATAAATTAAAAAATAATGCACAAAATAATCACGACCAAATTCTAAGCAAAGCTATTATGAGATAAGAGTAGAACAGGCATGTGGAAAGTAAAAGCATGACAGAAGTTATGCTAACCAAACAGATCAAACTTGTAACTTACTATTTTAACATGAGTTTTAAAAAACTCTGAAAACTGACATGCAATATGAAAAAAACAATAAAACTCAAAATTCCAAAAATTCTGAAATGAAGTGGCAAAACTTAGCTGAGAATTAGATGAAAAGCATCATTTCTGAAACAAAGGCTGTTAAAAGGAACAGAAGAAAAAATAATCACAGAAAGCAAAAAAGTAAATAGCATTTAATAATCAAAAAAGAGATGAAGAAAGAGATAAAAAGATTTCAAAAGAACATGACAATTCTTGATAAGCAAAAAAGTAAAAAATAGAAAATTAAGAAATACAGAACATAGGAATTCCTCAAGAAGATAATCAAGGCAAAGAAAGATTAAAAAACACTAAACTTACAATTTGAAGAACACTAAAATTAAAAATATGTGAAAATATCCATTGAGAGAACAAGCTGTACACTTGATAATGTCAACTTAGAATGACCACCACAAAGGTACATTCCAGAAAAATCATTAGAATTTATGGATTGAAAAACAAAAAGGCTTTTAGATATCTTTTCAGAAAGAGACAGAGCAAGTGACTTAACAAGAAAAATAAGAATATTATCATGACATACTATACTAGGAGGTGATGATTGATATACTTACACTCAAAGGAAGATAACTTGGTGAACAAATGTTTTATATCCAGCTGAACTGACTTTCAGGCATAAATGGCACATTGTATTGCAAACATGCATAATATTGCTGCCACAAAAATTTCATGAAGAAGCTTCTAGAAAGCAAGTTTAAGACAATGAAAACTACTGGAGACATTGACCTACATACTAGTAGAACAACAAAAAAAGTAATTTCTTGAAGTATTAAGAGTAAATGAGAGCTAAGAGGTAAATTAATCATAAAAAAGAACAGTGTCTAATGTCTATTTGCTTTGACAATAATACAAACACAAGGGGGAGAATTAGGAGAACAAATGCAAACAAGACAAAAGGTAACTTTTCAATAATTATATTGTGGTAATCGTATTAGTGTTGCCGTTCTGGATTGTTAAGTGCGTAATGTGATAAAACAAACAAGTATTTACAGAATATTACAATCCTATTGTTTCTTCATCCTTGGGAAGCAAAACTTTCTATATTAAAGAGTAAAAATCTAGCTTTGTTTTTATTACTAAAGCCAGGTTTTTACTCTTTAATATAGAAAGTTTTGCCTACTACAAGGCTGCGGTGATCAAAACAGCATGACATTGGCACAAAAATAAAGACATAGACATCTGGAACTGAATAGAAAATCAAGAGATGAAACTAACATCTTACAGCCACCTAATCTTTGATAAACCAAATAGGAACACACTGGGGGAAAGACACCCTATTCAATAAATGGTGCTGGGAGAACTGGACATACATGTGTAAAAGACTGAAACTGGACCTGCACCTTTCTCTACTCACAAAAATTGATTCAAGATGGATAAAGGACTTAGATTTAAGTCATGAAATGATAAAAATTCTCAAAGAAAGAATTGGAAAAACACTGGGACATATCAGCCTGGGGAAAGACTTTATGAGGATGACTGCCATGGCAATAGCAATAATAAACAAATGAGATTTAATTAAACTGAAAAGCTTCTGTACAGCCAAGGAGACAACAACCAAAGCAAATAGACAACTTACCCAATGGGAAAGGATATTTGCATATTTTGAATCAGACAAAAGCTTAATAACCAGGATCTATACAGAACTTCAATTAATCCACAAGGAAAAAAACAACAATCCCATACATCAATGGGGAAGAGAGATGAATAGAATCTTATCTAAAGACAACAGGTAATTGGCCAGTAAACACATGAAAAAAACGCTCATCATCTCTAATTATTAGAAAAATGCAAATTAAAACCACCCTGAGATATCATCTAACCCCAGCGAAAATGGCCTATATCACAAAAATCTCAAAACTGCAATGGCCTATATCACAAAAATCTCAAAACTGCAGATGCAGGCTGGCACAAATGTGGAGAGAAAGGAATACTTTTACACTGCTGGTGGGACTGCAAACTAATACAACCTTTTTGGAAGGAAGTATAGATAAACCTCAAAGAACTCAACTTAGACCTCCTGTTTGATCCTGCAATCCCATTATTTGGCATCTATCCAGAAGGAATGAAAAACTTTTATTATAAAGGCACGTGTATTAGGATATTTCTCGCAGCCCAATTTACAATCGCTAAAATGTGGAAACAGCCTGAATGTCCTTTAACCCAGGAATGGATTGGTAAGCTGTGGTATATGTATGCCATAGAATATTATTCAGCCATTACAAAAAATGGAGATTTTGCAGCATTTGTACTAACCTAGATGGAGGTGGAACACATGATTCTTAGTGAAACATCACAGGAATGGAGAAGTATGAATCCTATGTATTCAACTTTCATATGAGGACAATTAATGACAATTAATGAAATGGTGGGGCATGGGGGAAGGGGAGACCAGACAGAGAAGGAGGGAGGGGGTGAGGGCAAGGAAAAGAAGAAAAAAAGAAAAGAAAATAGTGAGTAATTCTCACATAAATTGGATTTAAGTTTGACCAAAGTACATTATTTAAACATTAATTTTTAATTAAACTTGTTAATATGTTGTTTAGGATATTGCATCCTCATTTATAAGTTTAAATTTCCCCTTTATAATAATATATTTTCTCCAATTTTAATATCAGGTATATCCAGATTATGTAGAATGATTTTAAAGTATTTCTTCTTTTTCTATTGTCTATATGATTTGGCATAATCTGTTTTTTGAAATTATCTTTTACTTTTATTTATAAATGTTAGTTGTTTATTTCTTGAGACTTTGGAAAAAAAATAAGAAGTTAACTGAGGACTCCATACTGAACCTCAGAATCAAAGCATTCTGTAATAGACATACTCTTATTTGACAATGCGAATGTTACTTTCTTTGCATTGCTATTATTATTATTGCTTAATATTTCAATGCAGCAATCGTGTGATTTCTTTTCTGAACGTATTTATCTTTGTTTATTCTTTAGGAGGTTTTTGGTTCTAGTCCTTATCTTAAACATTGTTATTGATATTAAATTTTAAGCCTTTTTAGTTCTATGAAGGTGTGCCTAAGTTGTGGGGTCCCCCCTATAATTCATCCATTGACCAAGTCCGATGCAAAAGCAAGAGGTTGTTTGTTAGCTAGCTAGGCTTACTGTCCCTGACACAGCAGGAGGGCAGAGAAGCCTCACCCACAGAGGGGAGAGCAGTTTTAAGGGTACAGAAAGGAACAAAGGGAGGGGGTGTTGGGCGAACTGCTGGGGAGAGTTGATAGGGACTAGACAATGTCTGTTCTGGGCTAATTAGCCTGGGAAAGTATTTACTACCAGGATGGCTGAGGTTAGGCGCCCTTTATTGCTCGGACTGGACACACTGGAGCTGGTGGTGGGGGAGGAAGCAGGTTGCCTATCACCTTTGGTATGTGACTGCAAATTCATCCTTTGGTATGCAGCCATAAATTAATCATTGATGTGCAGCTGCAAATTAAAGGCTGTGGGACAAGGTAGAGTTAGTGAAAGGCTGTGGAACAAAATGAGTTAGTTTTAACAAAATGGAGTCAGCTTGGTTCTTTCACAGGCACAAAGTGGAAACCTAATAAACACATGTATAAGTAAAAACTAAAAAAATTTAAAAAAAATCAATATTTATAGCTAAATAATACAGCTGCTTCAGAGATCTTTGATTTATCCAGCCCAGTTATTGGTGTGGTTTCTTCTGAGTCAGGTCTAATCATCCACGGTAAGAGAGAAGTGTGGTCTCATACTACAAATATAGTAGGAGGAACCAGCCCTGGTGGTAGAGTAGTTCTCTGAGAAGAAGAGGATCCTCAGATGCACTCAATAGATCATTTTGCCCTATTCAGTTTAAAGTCAAGAAATTTCACCATAGAAAATTTAAAAATGGTAAAAGACATATGAAAAGACCAAGATCATGGACGTCATATATAGAAGCAAAGACATATGTCCTCACAAAATCCTGTACGTGAATGCATATGCCAACTTAATTCCTAGTATAAAAATCCTAGGAAAAAGCACAAATATGAACTGTTGACTGGATGAGGAATCTGCAATACATCTATAAAATAGAATTCTACTTAGCAATAAAAATGAAAAATCTACTAAAATAAGCAATGGCTTGGATCAACCTCGAAAGCATTATAATAAATGAAAGAAGCCAGACTAAAAAAAAAGGCTCTATACCATATTTCATTTTTATGGTGTTTTGAAAAAAGCAAAATTATAGGGATGGAAACCAGGTCAGAGGTTTCTAGAAGCTTGGGATAGGGATGAGACTACAAATATGCATAAGAAAATCTTTTGAAGTGATGAAAACATCCTCTATTTTGGTATGGTCATGGTTATTTAACTTTACTCATTTTTTCGTAGCACATGATACCTAAAGAAGTTGAATTTTACTATATGTAAACTTTGCCTTGATTAATCTGATTTAAGAAAAAATGTTAGAAAGGAAAAAATGTCAGAAGGAAAGCAAAAAATCCACTGTTTATTCATGCAGTTTAATAGAATGTCAATTCATTTAATACCATATAAAGATGATTTTATTATATTCAGGCTTCACAGTTTCAGCTCCCATCTCTCTGCTGGCTTCAAATCCATAGACAATCCACTAGATATCCATCCATACGACTTCTATCACAGCCATTTGTTTGTCCACTTTAAGCACATGCTATAAATATCATGAATGTTAGATTGTTGACTAATTGTAACTTGGACAATGTCTGCATCTGTCTCTTCTATCTCTTCTTTGTCTCTTCTTTTTTTATAATTATTTCAGGTTAATTGAGGGTACTAAGAATAATGTTACAATGTTTGCATTTGTTAGATAAAGTCCTCTTTTAATTGTGTCCTGCCTCCAAGAGGTGTGCCATACACCCCTATATTGTAACCATTAAGTGTGAGCACAACCCTCCCTCCTCTCCTTTTTTTTTTTTGAGACAGAGTCTCACTATGTTGCCCTCTGTAGAGTGATGTGACATCACAGCTCACAGCAACCTCAAACTCTTGGGCTTAAGCAATTCTCTGCCTCAGCCTCCCAAATAGCTGGGAATACAGGCGCCCACAACACCTGGCTATTTTTGTTGTTGTTGTTGTAGTTGTCATTGTTGTTTAGCAGGCCTGGGCTGGGATCAAAGCCACCAAACCTGGTGTATATGGCTGGTGCCCTATCCACTGAGCAACGGGTGCCAAGGCCCTCTTCCCCTCTTCCCACTTCCTCATTCCTCTGCCCCACACCTTGAGTTGATTTGAGTTTGTCTCTTATGTGAGTATGTATTAGACCATCTACTGGCATCATATTAGAATTGAGTACGTTGGATTCTTGTGATTCTTTACTAAGAAGAATGTATTCCAACTCCAACCAGGTTAACACAAAAGATGTAAAGTCTTTATCTTTTAGTGGCTGAATAGTATTCTATGGTTTACATGTACCACAGCTTATTAATTCATTCCTGGGTTGGTGGGCATTTAGGTTGTTTCCACATTTGGGGGATGGTAAATCAAGCTGCAATAAACAGTCTAGTGCAAATTTACTTATGATAAAATGATTTTCTTTTCTTCTGGGTAGATGCCTAGTACAAGAATTGCAGGATCAAATGGGAGGACTAATTTGAGTTCTTTGAGGATTCTCAATACTTCCTTCAGGAAAGGTTGTATTAGCTTATAGTACCTCTTTTTTTTTTTTTTTGACAGAGTCTCACTCTGTTGCCCCAGGCTAGAGTGCCATGACATCAGCCTAGCTCACAGCAACCTCAAATTCCTGGGTTCAAGCTATCTCCCTGTCTCAGTCTCCCAAGTAGTTGAGATTACAGCATCTGCCACCACATCTGGCTAATTTTTCTATTTTTCATAGAGATGGAGTCTTGTTCTTCCTCGGGCTAGTCCCAGACTTCTGAGCTCAAGCAATCCTCCCACCTTGGCCTCATCTTCTGCTGCTTCCAGTATAGATATTCTACTTACCTACTCACCCATCAACTCTCAGTAACCCATTCTTCCTTTATCCATCTTTTCATCCACCATAAATAGGATGTAGAAAGAACTCTACTTGAAGTTAAGGCAAAGGGGCAGAGTAAATATAATGGCTAGAAGGATAATAAATGAAGGTTTTGTCCCATACTTCATTTGCCTAAAAAAATAAGGGTAATAAAAGTTTTTTTTGTTAAATATGTTTTCTAATTAATTATACCATATTCTCTTTTAATGAATAATTCAACTTTTTATTATTTGTGGAATCCAATATGAACATTATTCTGAATTCTAAAAGCAAACGTTATGATACCTTTGCTGTTTATAATATTTGCTGTCTTTTTAGTCCCTATTCTTATGGAAGGTAGTGTGAATTGGAAGGTTTTTACCTCTTTTGAATAGCAGCTTCTCTTCTAATTTTCATTTGACAATTTGTAAGAAATGTAAGCAGCTCCTTGTAACTTGTTCCTCCTTTTAGAAAACAAACCCGTATGTGCAAAAGCTATTTTGAAAAGCCATTAAAATGTTATTAGTGAACATTTTATGTTTATGTACTGAAATGATACTTATCTATTCTCTATGTGCTGCACCGACATTTAGGATTGTTGAGCTTGATGGTATTGAGTTTATTTACTTTCAAAACTCTATTATAGAGAAGGCTTCAGCAACATTTTAAGAAAGAAAAAATGGAATAGGAAATCTACTGTAATTTGCAGGTATTATTATATTGGCAATAACCTGTTTGTCATTTGATATATTTTCTCGAAGGAAAACAAACATCCAGATATTTGGAAATAAGCAAACGACTGTGTTTTGGCTAAGTAGAAGATCATAACTACTAAAATAGTGAATTAGAATCAATGTATAATTAAAATAAATGCGTTGATTATTTAGCTAGCAGTTTATACCTTTATTAGCATTATGAACAGCCATTGATAAATAACAAGTTTTTAAAAGACAGCATATTTTTACAAATGAGGTGGAAGTTCACACTTTTTTATTCTTTAAGAAAGAAGCATAAATTAAATACTCTTATTTGCAAAAGTAAAGTGCCAATCCTGTTATCACTCAAAGAATAGGAATTTTCTAAGTATGATTTTATGATGCAGATTAATAAAGTGTAACATGGAACAGCTAGATCATGACCTTGGACAATGAAAAATAAATCAAAGGTTAATTTGTGAATTAACTAGTTGTTCTCTGCATGCTGCTGATATTTCTATTTCTCCCAAATAAGATTCTTGGTAGCTTGAGCATACCTCATAGCCACACCTACCAGCTAAATACTTATCACAGCATGCATATTCAGTTCATTTATTTTTTCAAAATATTTATCGAACACTCACTATGTGTTAGATGCTAGAGATTAAGCATGGAAGAAAAAGTCTGTGTTTTCATGAAGCTTATAGTTAGCCAATACACACTTATTGAGGAAATGAACCAGTTTTTTAACTTCCATTATTATGAAGTGAACACTCTTGTAACCAACATCCAAATCAAAAATAAATTTCCCCCAAATTCTTAACCCTTTCTCAGTCACAAACCTTTCCATTTCCAGCCCCAAAGATAGTCACAGAATGGATTCTTATAGAAATCATAATGTTGCCTTTCTTTATATTTTGATCACAGAGTAGTGTATTACTAAGCATTATGGTTAGTTTTGCCTAAATTGGAAATGTATATACATCGAATCATTCAATATTTGATTCCGTGCCTCTTTCACTCAATATTATGTTTGTTGTGTGCAGAAACAGGCCATTTTGTGTTATTATTATGATTTAATATTTTAAGATGAATATACCTTTCTTGACTTAACTTTTCTCAATATGAAATTAATTCATACACATTTCTTATTTTATCCATAATAGATATATTTTAGAATTTCACATAAATCTAATAATAGCATCTATGTTTTTGTGTCTTATTTTTCTCTCAGAATAATACTTTTGAAGTTTATCTAAGATATTGTATGTATTAGTAATTCATACTTTTTTAGAAGACTTCTTAAATTGTCTACTAGTATTACAGGCCATTGAGGCTCTGTTCATCACTTTTTAATATTTGTATTTTGTTCTTCAGATTACATAATTTTTCATTGATGTATATTTATTTATTTATTATTTATTTATTTTTGGAGACAGAGTCTCACTTTGTCGCCCTGTGTAGAGTTCAATGGTATCACAGCTCACAGCAACCTCCAACTCCTGGGCTCAAGTGATTCTCTTGCCTCCGCCTCCCAAGTGGTAGAGACCACAGGCGCCTGCCACAATGCCTGGCTATTTTTTGGTTGCAGCTGGCATTGTTGTTTGGCGGGCCCAGGCTGAATTTGAACCAGTCAGCTCAGGTGTAACATGGCTGGCGCCTTAGCCACTTGAGCCACAGGCACCGAGCCTGATGCATCTTTAGTTTGAAATACATTCTTTTTTTTTTTTTTTTTTTTTGTATAGACAGAGTCTCACTTTATTGCCCTGGGTAGAGTGCCGTGGCGTCACACTGCTCACAGCAACCTCCAGCTCTTGGGCTTAAGCGATTCTCTTGCCTCAGCCTCCCGAGTAGCTGGGACTACAGGCGCCCGCCACAGCGCCC
>CAUYON010133486.1:0-36539 GCA_963573935.1 Arctocebus calabarensis
GCTGTGGTCTGCAGGCCCTGCTGCTGGGCCACCACCTGCTGCCAGCCTGTCTCTGTGCAGTCTCCCTGCTGCCGGCCCCCCTGCTGC
This sequence comes from Arctocebus calabarensis, assembly GCA_963573935.1. Classification (NCBI taxonomy): domain Eukaryota; kingdom Metazoa; phylum Chordata; class Mammalia; order Primates; family Lorisidae; genus Arctocebus; species Arctocebus calabarensis. The sequence goes on from CAUYON010133486.1 coordinate 88, forward strand.
CAGCCGGCCCCCTGCCGCACCACCTGCAGGACCACCTGCTGCTGAGACTCCCGCTGTCCCCCAGAGCAGCACCCTGAAGCCAAAACGCCCATTTCATGTGTTAATCTAGTTGGAAGAAACATTTTTTTCCCCCCGACTAAAATGAAGGTGAAAACAGTTTTACAACAATCTGATACAAGCAGCTGTCCATCCCCACTTTCCCACAGGAGAAGACCTTTAGAAGTTCCCAGAGTGGACTTTGCAAACCCATCCTGCACTCTGACAGGTCTGGCTACTCAGACCCTCACCATCATCTTTTGCAATGTGTTGCTCACTTTTGTCAATAAACACATTTTTCCTGGCATAGCAAATTGGCCTGCTCCCTAATTCATCCATCCGGGCATGTTTATTAGTGTACACACGTGAGCAGGACTTCGGATTCTGCACAAGGGAACCAAAGCTTGACCAAGGCAAAACCTCATCCACAGAAATGCCATTCATTGGACGGGAGGAACAAAATAAACACAGTTTTAGTGGAGAAAGGTAGAAAGAGTGTGACTAGCACGTGCCACTCCCAGAATGGCCACTGGCAGTAGAAGGACCAACTTAGGACATTTTATCTTCTTACCACAGTCCCTGAAGCAGTATTTTGAAAAAGATGGTGTGCACATCACCCATAGTAAAATCTCCTGGGATATCTATTAAAATGCATGTTCTCAGGCCCCAACTTAATCCTCATATAGCAAAGTCTCTGGGCTTGGGGCTCAAGAATGTGCATTTTATATTATCACTTCCGTAAGATTCTCCTGCACATTAGAATTTCAGGACCTTTATCTCAGAGGAAGACCCATATCTGAGCTCTTTGAGGGTTTAAAGAGTGTGGCTCCAGAAGCCTTCCAAGAAGATGCACTGTAACAGTCCATAATGAAAACATCCAAAGTTAAGAAAAGAGGCAAATACAGCAAAAAACAGCACCTGCTTAGACTAGACCAATGTAGAGGAAAAATGCCTTCATGTGAAAGTGCAAACGGCATCTGGAGTTTGTCATGGGTGCAGTAAAATTACAACAGCAACATAAAAGGGACAAGAAAAAAGAAGGAGACAGGAAACGGAAGGAAAAGTGGAGAGGGAGGGGTGGGGGGGATGGGTAGAGGGAGAGCAATTAGTGGGAACACACCTACGGTGCATCTTAGCAGGGTACTGGGGAAACTTATTAAAGGTAGAGTATTAATGTCTTTATATAGTGATCAAGGAAATGCCATGAAGGATGTCTGTAACAGTACAATCAAAATATTTCTGAATGTATATGAATCGTGCCCTGTGATTGCACCAATGTACATAATTATGATTCGATAAAATTATTTAAAAAAAAAGAAAAAGAAAAGTGGTTGGTGTTAAGAGTTTCATTGTGATGGTGAGTAGTTTTAGGAGAGGTGATGAACAGAGCAGAGTCATTCAGACTACCACTCTTACAGTAGTTTCTCCTTCACTTGCTCATCTGCAGTCTTGACAAGATGTTTATTACCCCTGTGTTATTTAAATCTGAAACAACAGTAATTCCTGCTGAAGAAGTGGATTTTGCTAAGTGTCCCTTGGCACACCCACATTGGAAAATCAGACTCCAAGCCAATTTCCCAAATTGTTTTCTGCTGTTTTATTCAGTGTTGGGGTTCGTCGAACTCCAGGGAAGCGTCCTTACACAAGTTCTATTAGACTTCAGAAGTAGAAAGCCTACTGCTTATCTAAAATTAGAGATGAGAACTTTGGCTTAAAGAAATAAAAGAAAGTAATGTCTCTACTCCATTAAAGGTAATTGCTGAAACTGCCAGAGCTGCAGTCACGTGGCTCTGCTGCCCCCTTTGTGTCTGGGCGCCTTCGGAGAAGCAGCATCTGGGGACAGATACATAGTGTGTATGACGTTGTCAATGGAAGATTCACAAGTCATACAAAGAAGAGCAGGTACAACACAGCCGTGACAATACATGTGCAGTAATTTCCCAAACACAGGCTGAACCCAGTTAAAACAGAGAGCAATGAAAGGGAAACATGGATTATCAAATAGGTGAGAAAAAAACATCTCACATTCTACTCTTTGGAAATAACCATCATTAATGTTGGATAAACTTTATTTTACCAATAGCTGGCAAATAACCAAATCTATATTTAAAGACAGTCAGTGGGGAAAAATGAATCATTTCATGGAGTTTATCTCTCATTTTATGACCTGGTTTTTTATTTTATTAATATTAAACAGCAATGACTTCCTTTTGGCTCTGATGGACTTTAATTGAAATGTCTCAAAATTGAAACTGGCAAGAATGAATTGCTATTTAAACTCTGTTCTGGGATTGTGATTTTACTTGTTTTAAGGTAGAAGCTATATTTTACATATACGTCATTTGGCAACAGTAATTCACTTCCAAACCTTTACAGTGGAAACCTATAGCCATCTTGGTGACTATATAAAAGGCGCTGAATCAGGGCGGTGGTGCTGATTCGTTGCTTTGAATCACGCAGCCTGAGAACTTCCGTGAGCAGGAAATCTAACCCCACCAGCTGGACTGAAGGGGGGCCTCTTACATGTTATCTTACATTTTTAAAGCTTAATCAAAACTTAGATTTTGGGAGCAGTAACAATATTCATTTAAGAAATTGATTTTCAGAAGACTTCAAAAACATTATTCTTCTGCATGGATTAATTTTAAAAGCCGGAATGAGAAAATATATTGTTTCTAAAATGTTACAGTGTAAATATTATGCCCATTGATATGAGGTGGAGCTGGGTTTGGATCTCACTTTTACCATGTAAGATTTATTTGACCCAACTTGTTTCTTGACCTGCAGTATTCAGATAACAACAGTTCACAGAAGTAGCAACATAGATGCAGATACATCTCTCTATTGAAACACTGTGGAAGCACCAGGGATAGTGGGAGACACACCGTCACACTGGTGGTAGTAGGAGTAGTGGTGAATGGGGAATAAGAGAAATTGGTTGGGTATTTTCAATGTAAAAATTTATTTTAAATCATGAATAACTACTGTTGGCAACTTTCCTTATTCACTTTCAGCCTTTCGGTAAAGCATGACATTGTTTTTGTAACATATACAAACACATTTATGTTTGTGTGTATATGTGTCTAATGGGAAAAAAAAAGTGCAAATATCAAAGTTTAAAAAGAATTGCCTCAAACCCTACTACCCAGAAAAAAACTATTATTAACATTGGTTCAATATCATTCCAAATTTCTTCCTTTTTTAATTTTTTATTTTATTTTTTACATTTATTTTTAATATTATATTCACATAATAGTTGTCTGTAATTATAGACTACATGTGATGTTTTGACACAGGCATAGAATGTGAATTAAATCAGGTCGGGTAATTGAGATATCAGTCACCTTAAGCATTTATCATTTCCTTTTGCTGGGAACATTTCACTTCCACTCTTTCAGTTGTTTTAAAGTATACATTAATTTAATGTTGGTTACAGTCAGTTTGTCTTGCTATCAAATACTGTGCATTCTAACCAACTGTATTTTTACCCATTAACCCAAATATATTTCTAAGCCCATGTACAAGTATAAGTATAGATGGATATTCAGAAAATAATTCTAATTTTTGTATTCTTAATTTAAATTTTTACATTTCAGATTTTAATAAAAATCGAAATGTACTATTTTCACATGAAGCCTTAAATTTTGGTTTTAATCTCAATTGGCCGTCTGTGACACATGAGAATTTTCACTGTCCCCTCCAGCTGTGTGTCCTTCCCACGACACCTACTCCTGACTCCATATCTCAGTGTTTGTTACCAGTGTCATTTTTTTGCATTGGTGCATCCGTACAGCACTCATGGTGCCCTAGATCCATGACTTCCATATTTGACTATATTAGCTCTATGTTTAAATGAGATCAGTATTCTCTGCCCACCATCGACCGTGGCTTTGCATTTCTAAATCATTTATCTTGCTTCTCGAAATGAGCTCTATTTCATTCTCATGGTTTACTTAGAAAATATTTTTAGGAAAGGCCATAGGTTTGCATGTTTTATGAGTTCCCCCATGTTTGCCAACGCCAGTCTTTTGCCTTAAAAATGAGTAATGCTTTATCTCAATGGAATATCCTTGGGTTACTTTTGCTCCCTGACCACTGAGCACTAAATATTGCCATATGGAAGTCGAAGGAGAACCTGTTTTTTCCCTGAAATGAGTTGTTTGCTTCTTATGCTTTGATGCTTGAAAAATTCTTTCCTTTATTTTCCTCTGGATGATGATATTTTGCATAGTTGTTTTGCCCTTTTTTCATCTTGGTTGGCTGGCCTTTTCCAAACATTCTATCTTTTCTAATAAAGGATTGGTAACTTCTTGACTTTCTTCCTTCATTTAAGACCAGACTGTTTTCCTCTCAAAGGCTCTGGCTTGAGAGCTGGATATTTCAAGTTCTGTTTCTCTTGAGAAGAGAGGTTGGTGAGGGTACTGATGCCATATATGTTCTTTCTTAGAATTCCAGGTCTATTTTCTCTCCTGACATTTCATTAAATGTCCTGAAAGAGGTTTACATCTGTGTGTGTGTGTGAGAGAGAGAGGGGTGGGTAGGGGGTACTTGAAGGGTAGGCGTAGGGGGAAGGGGTTTGTGCTCAGACTTCATTGGCTTCCCCAGTTCTTTCTGAAGCAATGGGTGGATGTGTCCCTTACTGCAAAGAAATCATTCTCTGCCACTTCCCTCTCTCTGGAACACCTTTGCTGTTTCTCGAGCAAGGAAAACTATTAGAACACCTATTCTACTTGTTTCTCTCTCAATTTGTAGTTTCCAACAAGACTTCTCGTTAAATTTAGACTCAAGTGTTAGCTTGGAGGAAGGCTGTGTGTTGGAAGTCACACGGTGACTACTTCTGCCCCAGAAACTTATGTTTATTTTCTTAACTGTCTGAGTTGTCACCTTGGACCAACCTTTGTTTCTTGTTTGTTTCTGTTTTATGCTGTTATATCACTATTCTGCTCGTTTTTTCATGTACTCTGGAAGGTGGTTTTTATGCTCTGTCTTAACCTAGAAATTGATATAGGGTTTTGAAATAAACCCAGAAAGGTGCTCCCATTGACTTTGAGAGTGATGTGTTCTCCCTGTAGGGAAGCGGTCTTGAATGGCATAACCACCTGTTAGGCTAAACTGGGCTTATCAAAGGGGTATTTGGCTGGACACCCCCTGGCTTCTGTTTTTTTTTTTTTACTTTATCTCTTGTCAGCATCAAATGTCCCATATCCCCCCTCCCTTTTTCTGGTCACCACTGACAACTTGAATGAGAAAGAACATTTGCACCCCACTGACTTTCTTTTTATTGGGAAATTCTTATGTTTCCTCTTGATTTATTTTTCCTTGTTCTGAGGAGGTTTACAAAACTGAAGAGAGGAACATTCAGCTATGATCCAGTATTAAGATTATTTTAAAAACCCAGCATCTTTAGTATCTTGAAAGCAAAACTTCAAAAACAGAAAAAGAGTAACTAAACTAAAATATTCTTTAAAGTTAAAGGAATTTTTCTTTCCAAAATGTGTGTCTGCAGGAATTCTCACTGATCTAAAAAGATAAAATTATATCAGATCAACATGCCCAAATAAGAGTTAGTTTTCCACGTTTGGCTTCCAAATATTGTTAATTGAATAAGATGATTTTTTTTTTCTGTACACACATACTGTTCACATATGAGAAAGTATCTCAAAGTCTCATCCTCAACTTTCCTGCTGTCTCCTTCACTGTGTGTGACGTGCTGCTTGGGAAACCTGCTATAGTATGCTTGTGAAGATTGAATGGAAGAATATACAGAAAGCACTTGATAAGCATTTAATAAATATTACTTGTGGCTTCTGCTGCTGTTATTGTTGTATCTTCCAGTGGAAAATTCCTCATTTGGTTTCATCTTATTGAATGTGTCTTAAGTGAGACTTTTGTATAATACAGACTTTATTGGTTTTACATTTGAACTTTTTCATCAGAGCATGTTGTTGTGTGGGTTCAAATGGGAGGTAGGTGAGGCCGAGGACGGTGCTGGAGACAGGTTTCAGGTGAGCAGCAGTCTTCTCACCCGTGCCAGCAGACCTGTGGTAAGGAAGCCATCTCCCCTGCAGCGCTTCGATAGCCCTGCGTGAGAAATGGCACCGGAATTGAGCATTTAGACTCATATATATTTTATTTCAATCTTGACTCCACTCCTGTGTAGCTCATTATTTTTACATTGCATTTCTCTGAGAATCTGGTTCCCTTGGTACACATGAAAATTATGTGCAGAGTCATTTTTATATAAAGATACCATCATATTAAGACATCCATAAAAAGAAGGTATTTTGAGCCTAGCATCCTAAATCGGGCTTATTCTAAATAAATGGCTGTTTTATCTGCTGATTTGTTTCAAATTTCTTGTTTAAGTGGCTGCAGATGCTTCAAACCATTCATTTTATTCAAATCTATTGCTCAGACTTGCAGCCTGGAACTCTCTGAACACTTGTTAGAAATACAGATTCTTAGGCCCCAACTCAGACCTACTGAATGAGCAATTGCATTGTAACCAGATCCCCTGAAAAGGCATATGCATGCTAATGTTTAAGGTGACAGCACTGATGTAGCTGAGCTCTTCTTTGATAGGGAAACCACAATTCTCAAGAGAAACATGGATTTAAAAGGCCATTAAATACATTAGAAACAGAAGCTTTCCATTCATAAACAATTGCAATTTTAAACTACAATTAAATGCCGATTTCTTTCCTCATAGATTGGTTGAAATGCAAAGGGTTGACAATCCAACTGTACTTTGTTGACAAATAGGCACTGGCATTGCTGGGAGTTGGGGGATGGGTAGGCATAATCCCTGGAGGTTTTTGGCATATCCTTCCAAAGTCTACTCTTTAAATGCAGCAATACTGCTGCTGCTGGGAATTTATCCTACAGATATGCTTGCAAAATGGTATATGTACAAAGATATTCATTGCAGCATTATTTATAAACGAAGGGTCACATAAGATTCAATAAGCACCTAGTGCAATAATAAACCCTATAGTGGATTATTACACAGTCACACGAATAAATGAGAAAGAACAGTTTGTACAGACTGGGGAAACTGCAAAGCACATTAGCAAGGGAGGACGAAGATGCAGAAAAAATGGGGAAACTCAAAACACATTAGCAAGGGAGAACGAAGGTGCAGAAAAATGTGTAGGAGGTTATTTTTCATGTGAACAAAGGAAATAAAAAAATATTTGAAAATGTCTTTATGGACATTTAAAAAAAACTCTGTAAACACACATAAGAAACAAATCAGGTATTTGCAATACATTTAAGTAATACAGAGCTTGTCAGGACATAAATGGTACTTCTAGAACTATATAAGAAAATGATGAATAATGTACTAGGAAAAAATTAGACAAAAATCTTTCATCAACCGGTTCATTATCGAACAGGCTGTTCATAAAAAAGGATATCAAACAGCCAATAAATGTTCAAAAGTGTTCAGTGTCATTACAAATAATGCAAATTCACAACAAGAGAAGCTGTCATTATGTAACTACCAGATGGCCAAAATTAAAATTCCTTATAATATCAAGTGCATCGGGGATTAGGATATATTCTGGCAGGTTGAAGTTTGATATAAACACTCTGAAATACTGTTTGATATTTTCTCCTAATGTTTAATACTCAAGTCCCATGACTGAGCAATCCCAATTTGAGGTAGCTATCCATTGGAATTGTGTTCCCTTATGTACCAGCAATCAAGTGTAAGAATGCTCTTATTGGCATTATTTTTAATTGACCCAGACTAAAAATCAAAATATACAGCAAAAGTAAAATAAATATGACTACAGGATACTAAAACAAACAAACAAGAGTATCTAACAAAACAAAACAGAAAATAGCAAGTGTTGACGGAGGTGTGGCAAAATGAGCAGCTGTGCATTACTGGTAGAAATGTAAAAAGGTATAGCTGCTGTGAAAAACAGTTTGATGGCTCCCGAATAAGTTAATCCCAGAAATACTCTCTGATCCAGAAATTCCACCCTTACATATATTTGCAAAAGAATTGAAAGCAGAGACTCTAACAAATACTTGTAAGCTAGTGTTCCTGTTCAAACTATCTACAATAGATAAAAGGCAGAAACTCAAGTGCCAGGCACAGATAAGTGGATCAGCAGGAGGTGGTGTCCACTTATAACAAAATATTATTCAGTCTTAAAAAGAAGCCAAGTTCTGATATTTGCTAGAACATAGATGATCCTTGAAAACATTATGCTAAGTGCAATAAGCCAGTCAGAAAGGACAGCTCTTGTATGGTTCCATTTACATGAGATACCTAGAATGGGCAAATTCATAGACATAGAAAGTAAAAGGTGTAAGAGGAGGAAGGAAGAATAGAGAATTATTATTTAATGGGTACAGAATTTCTGTTTGTGATGATGAAAATGTTCTAGAAATAGAGAATGGTGGTGGTTATCTGATACTGTGAGACTACTTAATGCCACTGAATTGTATACTTAAAATGGTTAAAATGATAAATTTTGTTATATATGCTTTACCATAATAAAAATCGAAATATGATATATTTGGAGAAAAGCGTATTATATAGTGAAGGAAACAAGTATGCTATAAATACATACCACAGAGTAAATCTCTTAAATATAATGTCAAGTGAAGGAAACCAGATACAAAATAATGCAGGGATTATTATTGTGTGTAAGTTCATTTATGTGAAAGACACTTGTGCAAAACTAAACTTTAGAGTATGGAATGCAACTGAATCAATTAAAGTAAAAAGAAAAAGCAAGGAAGGATTTTCCCTAGAAATAAGGCCAAGGCTTATCTTTCATGAGGAGCCGGAGAAAGGCTACAGAGAGCGCAGCGTGAAGGTTCCGTCTCCCGACCTGACCATTTGCCTCATGATTGTTTAACTATACAATTCTCAATGCATTTGTGTATGTGTGTTGTACTGTCATAATAAAATGTTATTAAAAAAGAAATTTAAAAAGTAATTATGTGGTGAGGATGGTCGTGCCTAGAATTGGAAGAGGTAGTCTAGGGTGTCTTAATCAGACCCTTTCCTATTTGGGGCATAAAGCCTAGGACTTTTGTTTTTTTCACTTTGAATTACTAAATCAGTAAACTGTCAAATGACCTGGATTAGATAATTGCAATAAATTTTGATTTTACATATTCAATCTATATAACCTTCCAAAAGATATAAAATATAGAATTTCATGTAAGTATAAAAAAATTTTAAATGCAAATATTAAATTTGGTTTATCTTCAGAACCCAACATTCTGTATTATGTGTCACTTTGATACTCTATTTTTTGAAATAAGTCATTAAATATTAAGCATTTAATTATTACAAATAAATAAGAAAATACAAAGGAAGACAGATTTATTTGTCCCTTTTTCAGATTGAGAATTGGCTAAGACCTGATCGGGGGGCAATTCTACCCATAGAGGGGCCTCACAGCGAGCCTAATTTACTTCCTTGCTTGGACCACACGTTAAAGTTCTGAATAAAGCCATTTCCCCAGAAAGGATCAGGAAACATTAGTGGGCGAGAAGATTAAGCTTCCTCGTTGAGACTATCACTGGGTATGTTGGCCCTCCGGCCAGCTAGGTCTTTCCTGGTGTATCTTGTTTAGGCATACCTTTTCATAGCTACACAAAAACTTAAAAACCTTTCTAAAACTGGGAATCCAATTTGGGAGGTAAGATGACATTGCAAATTGAATAAGAATTGGACTAAACAATGTCCCCATGTTTCTTTCAAAACTCTCCATTTAGCACTCAAAGCGATGTCAGAGTGGGGATCTGTACAAGAGCTTATCAAGGGTTTACATCTTGGGAAAAGCTGCATGGTTTGGGGATGTCATGGGTTAAATTTAGGTAGTCATTTTTCTTGTAAAATCACTTAGAACTTCTATCTGTGGGGGAAAATTGTGAACTTATACTTAGAGCTCCTTTTAAGACAGTTGTTTTATTTTTATTCTCTCATGCTATTGTCTGATTAAGTTAGTTTTTAATGTAAGACACCATGGTCTCTATTCAGGAAATAATTCAGCAGCAAATATAAGAATTTTTTAAGGTGCATAGAAAATGAAGGTGTCTGTTTACTAGATCCCTTTAACCTTTCAGACTTAATTTACCCATAAACCTTTACATACCAAAGAACAAAAAGCTACACAAACAGTTCAATTATGTAGCCCTTCTCTCTGCTCCTTGATTTGTTTCTGAAGAGATTTTGTGACTTTGACCTCAAAAAAATTCTCCAAAGAATAGGTAGAATTTATATGAAAGTGTTTTTGTGTGCATGTGTGTGTGTTGGTACAATACTATTGCCTTTTACCTAATTTTTCTTCTAAATTAACAAATAACTGATATGCTTATCATTCAACGAAAATATGCCCCCATTTAGAAATCTATTTTCCTATTATTCTTTAAGGTTGTAGAGTAGGAAGATAATAACGTATCTACTGTGACAATAGTGACTATTCCAATACTGTCCGTCTAGTAACTCACATTTAGTGATTTTACATGCTATTTTTTATATAATTTTTGTACAACCTAATATATTTTGTAAGTACTATCATTTTTATTAAAAGGAAAACTTTGGATAAAGTTTTTTTTCAGGCATCCCTTTTCATGGCTACACAAAAACTTAATAACCTTTCTTAAACTAGGACTCCTATTTGGGAGGTAAGATGTCATTGCGAATTGAATAAGAATTGGAGTTATTTTAGGAAAATCTGATCTGGATTTTTTTCCCTTTTCTTTTTTGAGGCAGTCTTACTATGTTGCCCTCAGTAGAGTGTTGTGGTATCACAGCTCACAGCAACCTCAAAATCTTGGACTTAAGCGATTCTCTTACCTCAGGCTCCCAAGTAGCTGGGACCACAGGCGCCTGCTACAATGCCTGGCTAATTTTTTGTTGCAGTTGTCATTGTTAATTTTAGCTGGCCTAGGCTGGGTTTGAACCCACCAGCCTCGGTGTATGTGGCTGGTGCCCTACCCAGTGAGCTAGGGGTGCCACCCCTGGAGTACTTTTTTAAAAAGTTTAAAATCAGCCTCGTTGATACTTACATACAAAAAAATATGCCAACAATTTATAGGTCAAGATTTCTATATATATATATATGTATCATGTTAAAATTCCCACCTTATTCATTTCATAATTCATACTTTGTATTTATCATCCATTGCATATGTTGGGTCACAGTGATCCCACACTATTTGTATGTAGTTTCTCTAATAATGTGCAGAAGAACACAAAGATGAAACAAAATCAGTCCAAAGTGTACAAATCATGCTTCTTTTTCTTATGATCCTAATTCTGACTTTTATTACTTCATTGGAAGACAAAGGTACACACCCACACTGTTAAACCTGGCTTATGTTGGTTGGCCCCGTTGAGTAAAAGATAGTCCTGTGATTCTCAGATTTTAAGACATCTGACATTTTAAATGTGCGTTTGGAGGTAATGAGGGAATATAACCAATATTCTCAGTTATTTTAGATCTTGGGAAGGAAGCTGTTTTAAGTCAACTCCTTCTTTAGATTTTTGTTCATTTTGTTTTCTATCCAGCAGACAAAAATGACAGCAGCGATGTGGAGCCAGGATATAAATAGATTGGTTGCTTCAAATCCACTGTGTAAAAAAGAAGCCTATGGAACAAGAGACGACAATCAATCAAAAGTGTTGTAGTTTTCTCGGTGCTGGGTGCTGATGTTGGTAGTGATAGATTTTTGGTAAATTTTTTTTTTTTCATCATGAGTCTCCAAGTTGGATCTTATCAAAACTGCTTTCAATTAAATTCTGGCTTTTTTTTTTCTTTTAATGCTATTTTCTCCTATAAATTTAATAAGGGATGATGGAGAATGTTAGGATATGAATCTAGCTACTGTAATAAAGATCTACGTGTCTTATGATTTGAATTGTTTTCTATCCCACATTAGTCTGAGACAAGCAGCTGGGAGCTGACACAGTGCTCCATGGTGTTTGGGACTCTTAACCTGGACTTCTTCCACCCTGTTATGCTGCCATCTCCCACACTGCTAACACCGCCAGCTCTAAGGTGGCTGCTTCTGCTCCAGCCTTCACATCATCTTCCATTAAAAAAGAGAAAAGGATACTCTGGACTTTCCCAGAAGTTGCACCTATCACCTGTATTTAAATTCCATTAATCTGTGCTCAGTAACACAAAGTAGAAACTGGGATTTTTTTTTTAATTCTAGGTGGTTATATGCCCATGTGAAATTGGTAGTTTTATCATTACAGGAAGAAAGGAAGACTGGATATTGGATGACGACTGGTAACCTTTGCTAGAATATTAAAAAGTATAAAGAAGAAATTAAGTTCTACCTATAAACCTACCATCTAGGTTACCATTACCATAATGTTACCTTTAACTTTGGGCATATTTTCTTTCACTACTTTAATGCATTAAATATTTTTAAAATTATACTTTATGTTATAGTATGTTATTTTTGTTTAAATTAAGAGGATACCTTGAACATTTTCTCCAACCTTTAACATCTTCCAAAACATTACTTTAATGGCTGAAGAGTATTTCATGCTTTGTATGAATCACAATATGTTGACCTGAATTCATACTTTTGAGTATTTAGAATTTTTCTGATTATGTTCTAAAGGCATCGATATTTGTAATTATTTTTGTTGCTGTCCAAGATGTTTCACTATGAGGTACAGTGAATATTTGAAAGTTTGTATTATATTTTTTAAATTCCCTTTCAGGTGATACAAAATTATACTACTACAGTTTTGTACCACTTGAGAGTACTCAGCCACAAGAATACTCAATATATGAAATCTTTCCCATTACTGAGAAGTATAAATGTTAAGATGATTACTAATTTGACAGTTAACAAATGGTCTTTATTCCTTTAATATCTTTTTATGGATTATGAACAACATAGAACCTTTCTTAAAATGTTGTGCTAATTTATGCATTTGTTTTGAATTTTTTCTATATGATTTGTTTCTGGTTTTCTACTCTTAAATTTACATGTACAAAAAAAGCATGCTGTGATAAGAACATAATTTTTCTTTAAATATGTTCAAATAGTTTCCCAGATTGGAGTTAGTCTTCTATTTCAATAGGTATTTGTGTTTTTTGGAAATTTATTCTGTTACCATATTTAGAGCCATCTAGTAAGCAATTAATTAATATTCCTTGACTGTGAGATTGAAAGAAAAATAGTTTTATTACCACGTTTTATTGTTCTTCATGCTTACGACTTGCCTTTTCTTCTTTTAATCAGGTCTCCTCCATTCTTAAGCTTTTAATTTTGGTTTGTGTCTCTGTTGACTATATTTGAGTAATGCTCTTGAGAAAGCATTCATGAATATTATTCAGGACATACTCGTGCATATCAAATTATTCTATTGAGTTCAACCAAGAACTTGGGTGATAACATAGAATTCTTCACTACCGTAGTTTCCCTTCTAAACTCTGGAAGCTTTCTTTTCCTGTCTTCTAGCATCCAATACAAGGTGTAAGAGTAGCAATTTCTTACAATTTTTTTTTTTTTTTGCCTTTAGACTATTTATTTCCAGATAGGGCATGTATCATTCTAAATTCTACATGATGTATGGATGATAGGTAAATCATACATTTATCAATGGAAATAAAATTTGCTACTGAATCTCCTACTGTGGTCGCCTGTAGTTAAGGTTACAGTGACAGTCTCTACGTCACTTCCCTGCCCTCAGAGTTGCTCCTGGGATCCGTCTCTAAGATGTGCAGTTGCCCGGAGCAGGTTTCTTGGGGCCTGCTCTCAGCGGCTACAACTAATGCATCAGATTTCCACCGCCCCGGATCATACGCTGTACCCAGCTCACCACCTCCTCCTTGTGCTTGTGGAGCTCTGACTCGGGGCCAGGTCCCCACCCAGCATCTGGCCGGCTCTCTCTTGTTCCCCAGTCATACTAAGTGAGCTCAGCTGAACCATCCTTCTGGTCCACCAATTTACTCTACTTCCTCCCAGTTTATTTCTTTGCAATAAATTGTTAACAGTTTTTGTTTTATCTTCCTGGCAGTTCTAAGCACTTTTTCTTTCTTCTTAAAATATTTTTAAAAATCAACTCAATGTAATAGGAATGGATATTGATAATATGTCATAACCTTCCCCTGAGAATTTCAGAAATTATTTTTAATAGATTTGGAAATGTTTTCTTCCACTCTGCCCTTCCTTCTCATTTCTCTCGGGTACGTCTGGCCTCTTCCTCTGGACCATCAGTTTATATGATTAAGGTTTGCTTTTCATACCTATTGTCTTCTTTCTTCTTATTATTATTTTTTAATAGCTTTGTCCTTTTAATTCTGGAGGGTTTGGAAGGTTTGCTCCTGTATAAGTGGTTTGATTTTTCTGCTCTGACAATTGTGTCTGTTTTTAAACAAAGATTTTAATTTTGTTGTGGCATATTTTTTTCTTTTTCAACCTTGTCTTCTTGGCCTACCCTGCCTTTGTTTTGTTTCTGCATGTGTCTTAACTCCTGTTTTCTCTCATTCTCTGGCCTTATCTCCTCATTGTTTATAGAGTTCTTGTTGCGAGGCATTTTATTGATCCTATAAAACAATCCTATAAAGCAGATGTTTTGCATGTGTTTGCCCTAGTAAATATTTCTCAACATGTATGCTCTGACTTTTTGCTTTGCCTTTCATTCACACACACACACACACACACCCACGTGCATGGATATACAGCAGACCCTCCACAGCTGACCACCTCCTCAAGTTGACCTGAAGTTCATAGTCCTGACAAGCAGCATATGTTTGTACCAGTACAACAGGCCTGGTTCCTCATAATGACTGCCCCTGTATGTCGCCAGTTTGTTAAAATCCTTTGAGTGGTCAGCTTACAGAGGGTCTACTGTATATTGTATGCGTGTACATATTTATATATATATATGTGTTACATGCTTTTCATATGTATTGTATTATATATGTATACACACACAATATCTTTAAAGTTCAAGCTTTTAAAACTTTTTCGTTCTTTTTCATATTTATCCATATTTGAACAAAAATATATGTATGAAGTAGGCCTGATATTTTACCGTAAATGTGAAATAATGGTGGCTGGATTCTTGGATCTTTTCATGTCCAAATGTTTGTTTCTTACTTCTATTTTTTAAGAATTCTCTCTCATTTCTTAACCTGGAAGATGGGATGTTATTGTCACACATTCATGTTGCCAGTTCATTGATCCAGATGCTTGAAGGGTAGGACTGCTTTCAGTATTTAACTTCCTGTTTCAACTGGTCTCGTATCAGGTGCATGGTGTGACCATGCCTGACCTTCCTTCAAGCAGCTTCCTGCTCCATCATTGAAATGATGAATGTCAAGAAGATGACCCAAAGATTGCTTGAGTAACTGCTTCATAAGACCAGGCAGCCTACTCCCATGGCCTCCTTGCCTGTATTCACCAACTAGGGGTGGTGGGACGCTTTCTTCAGATCCTGCAAGGATTGTTATAATTGTGCTGTATTTATGTCTCAAGATGGAGACTTGCAAGATAGTTCTTGCTGTTTTTCTTTCAAATAATTTCTCACTTTAACTTTGGTTTTTTTGTTTTTGAAATATTGTTGGTATTGTTTTGGGGCTAATATATTATTCCTTACACATTGTGATTTATTGGTCATTTTAGAATGAATTTGAGAGGCATGGTGTGAAAGGAAATGATAGTTTTCCATCCTATGTGACAGTGCCAAGTTTATATTAATACCATTAACCTAGAATATACAGGGTGGATACAAATTTCATGTGCAATTTGAAATAGTTTAACACAGTAAATTGCACATGAACTTTATGTCCACCCTGTGTATATACTGTTCTGTTTCCTGTTTTCTCCTATTATATAATGATTGTATTCTGATACTCTGATGAAAATTATTCAAAGCATTCCCTGCTATTTCACTGTGAAAGTATCATTATATATTATATATATATGAATTGTATAATATAAATAATATATAAGGTGTTATAATATACATATGTTATATATGTATGTGTGTATATATATGTATACACACACACATAACACCCCCCACATGGGCATCAGTGATTTGCTGAAGCTGGCCCCAGAATGGACATGCAAGCTGGTGGGTTCCCTTGATCTGTTTGTTCCCTTGATCAGCCAGTACTCCCGGGAAATAGAGGCCAGTAAAACAGACCACCATTGCATCCAGTATATTAATCCTTCATGGGTCCTTACATATGAATTGGGGGAGCTCTTTGCCCATTTCCCCTTCTATTAATTCATTGTTCATTAATTCAACAAATATTTACTGTCTATTGTATGTTGGAGCCCTTGAATCTTTTTTTTTTTTTTTTTTTTATACCTTAATTCTTTAATGGTGATTACATATTGAAATGGTCTGGGATATAAATGGGTTATATGCAATATGTTATTAGAATTATTTTCACCTTTTTCTTTTTTTTTTTTTTTTAATTTTTGTAAGACAGAATTTATTCACAGAAAAGAAAGAAAAGAATACAGAAAACATTAAGGCATCTGTTAGAGGGAGAAAATTCTAGTGGGAGAGAGAAGCTCTCTCCGTTTCTCTCCCAGTCTTTCTCCATCTCCTCCTTTAGGCCTTTAGTCTCAGGGTATATATAGGTGTATGGGTTCCTTGGCCAGGAAACAAATGAATACAGAGCCTTCCACCAGGGGCAAGGTGAATGAATGGAATCATACATACATTCAACAAACTTTAAATTTACAGGCAAAACACAGGTGGGAAGTGGTGAGGGAACCAAGTACTTCAGAATGGGAAACTTAAGGTAGCTTGCAAGTCATGCTCAGCATATTCCGTCCCAGCGCCAGTCATGTGTACATAGTTTGCTGCTTGCGAGACAGTCATTTCCCAAGTCCAAGTAATGTCCACAACTTGGTCTCTCTGATCTTTTCTATTCTCTGAGAATAGAAAGTAGTGAATTGTTAACATGGTATAAGAAGGCCTCTTAGAGAACATCTAACCTAGGATTTCTTAATTCTGTCATAATGGTGGCAAGTTCCCTGTCATGACAAGTCTTTGTGTTGTACATGGAAATGGTTGAATCATAAACAATCCCAAATTATTGCAAAACAAATTTTGTGTAATTTTGTTATAAGGGATCTCTTTTTACTTTTTGGCTTGTGCAGTTAAAAATGAAGAGGCTCCCAGAGCTCACACAATATTTCCTCAACTTGATTGGAAAAACTGGCCAAATTAAAGGAATAAAGAGGCATAGCTGGGCATTGTGGCAGGTGCCTGTAGTCCCAGCTACTTGGGAGGCTGAGGCAAGAGAATCACTTAAGCCCAAGAGTTTGAGGTTGCTACGAGCTGTGACACTATGGCACTCTACCAAGGGTGACATAGTGGGGACTCTGTCTCAAAAATGTATAAATTTGATACAAGACTAGGAAAGAGTAGTCAAGGTAGCAAAAATTATGGAGGGCGAGAGAAAAGAACAATATTCCTACTGGAAGAAGAACTGTTAAGGTTTTAAATGGAAGAGAACACGGTCATCTTTAAACAGCACCCATTTCCCCACCTGTCAAACAGAATTTGCAGAATCACAGAGAACATTTCCAGGGATGCCCATAAATATAGGAGATTTGAAAAGTGACGTCCAAGCCAAACACCAAATGGGATTTCCCTTTTTAGAGACCTAGAGATTGTTCTTGGTGGAATGTCTAGCTCTAACCAGCTTAGAGCTGCAGATGTCTGAGAGTTGAAGAGATTCCAAAAAGCAGGCTATGATGGTATTTAGTCTTCAGTGGGACAGGTTACCTGCTGGGCCAGACAAATAACTAAAGATACACATGTGCTCAGTACAAGAAGAAAGGGAAGAAATCACTTAAAGCAGAAATGGGGAGTTTGGGCTATGTGTTTAATTAAGATATTTATCTGTAAATCCCTGAGAACTGACATGAGATGGCTTTACACTTTGCTCTTCTTAACTATTACTCTTTAATCAAGACATGTTTAATGAAAAAAGAAATATGCAGCTACTTGGGAGGCTGAGGCAAGAGAATCGCATAAGCCCAAGAGTGGAGCTTGCTGTGAGCTGTGACGCCATAGCACTCTGCTGAGGGCGACATACTGAGACTCTGTCTCAAAAAAAGAAAGAGAGAAAGAAGGAAGGAAGGAAGGTGAACTAGAACAAAAATGAAGTGGCTGGTTAATACAAAAACGTGTACATGAATTTTGTATAGCAGAATGAGTCATAATATCCCCAAACTGGAAACAATCCAAGTGTCTGTGAGCTGATAAATGGACATAATGTGGCGTGTCCGTACAATGAACTCCTTTTCAACCGTAAAAATAAAGCACTGATATGTGCTACAACAGGATGAACCTTGAAAACTTTACACTAAGAGAAGCCAGTCACAAAAGGCCACTTATTGTGTGGACACATATGTGAAATGACCGGAATAGGCAAATCTCCAGAGATAGTATATTAGAGGTTGCCTAAGGCTAGAATTGTTTGGAGGGAGGGGATGGGAAAGGACTGCTCACGGGTATAGGATTTCTTTGGGGGTTGGTGAAAATGACCTAAAATTATTGTGCTGATAGTTGCTTAACTGAGTACCCATACATTAAAAACCATTGAATTATATATTTCAATTGGGTAAATTGAATGGCATGTGAATTGTATCTCCAAGCCATTAATAAATAAGTGAGACTGAAGTTGTCCTTTCTGGTGTAAGTGAACTGTCTCCACAATATTTTCACCTGTAGACCCAAACAAAATTGTTAGAAATTGTGATGGAGAATCTTGAATGAATATAGTATAAATTTTTCATCATAAGATAGAAAAAACAAAAACAAAAACAAAAAATCCAAGAGCGTGTCTTGAATTGCAGCTCAACTTCGAATAATTTTTGAGTTGCATACTACTGAGTTTTCTACAATTTGGTTTATGAAATAAAAGACATCAATGGAAAAGATTCCTAAAAGTTGTAACTTTGTCTCCTAGATGACTTATTTTCAAATTAATGTAAAATTTTAAAAAAACATAGTAACTTTTTTTCAAACCTTGAATGGATTTTATTTTGCGTTCTTAAACTTATTCTTGGCCTCTAGATTGAGGTTTAGAAACTAGAGGTCCCATGAATAGATTTTATGAGTCAATCCCTGATGTATTATGACAAAGTTTATACATATGTGAGGACTGCCCAGAAAGTATCCAGCCTTGTACTATGAAAACTAGAGACATACATGGCTGGATGTTTTCTGGATGGCCTTCGTATATCTGAGTATATTTCCTCATTTGTTGAAAGAGGCATCATATCTTACATCTTATTCTCAAAAGTGTCATAACTCAATACCGGTTCAGGATCAACATAACATAGAAAATGGGAGAAGAAATATGAGTTCATTTTTTATTTACTATCAAATGAGGCAAAATGAATTCTTTTTTTTTTTTTTTTTAGCAATTTTTGGCCAGGGCTGGGTTTGAACCTGCCACCTCTGGCGTATGGGGCTGGCGCCCTACTCACTGAGCCACAGGTACCACCCCAGCAAAATGAATTCTAACTTGCTGGGTTCTACCTACAACAGTAGTTAATGAAATACGATGAAATCTTTAGGAGAGCCTTTAAAATGTGCTTCCTTAAAAGGCTGATGTTATTATTGTTAATTTAAAAACTACCTATTTAAAAAAAACCTTCTGAATGAATTCTAAAAAATGTGCTTTAATGGTAATCAGATGAGAACTAGATATTAGAAATACCTTTGAAGCTTTGCTGCAAGACTTCAGCTTTAAAGATGCGACGAATGCTGTCAGTAAAGCCACAGTGCAGCTGCAGTTGCTATGTATGCATTCAGTTCCGGTAGGAACAGGTGTGCATGAGAGAGATAAAGCGAGGGATCCTGAATTTCCCTCATCAACGGTGCTACAGAATTGTTTATGCAAATCATACTTTACTGTAGGAACCCAAAGTTTCTAGAGTCTGAGATTTGTTTTTAAAATGGACACCTAGAAACCAGAAATATTGCAGGCTCACTGGATTATAGGAACTGTTTTGGTAGCCATTGACAAGATAATCTCTGGTCTATCTGGTGAATGCATCTGCTTATCTTGACAGCTTATCCCTATTTTGAGATTAACCGAAAAGTCACACTGCTTTCAGTTAGGACAGCAGCATTGCACAACTCTAGGGACCCCATTCACACTGTGCACCAAGGGGTTGTCATCCACATAGTAATAATATATATGAGACCTCCTAGAGTTGTACGATACCCAGTATTGTTCCTTAAACACTGGGTGGCAGTTTCAAGTCAAAAACTCTTCTTTTGTTCATTGCTGTCTCTTTCTAAATGAAAGTTGTCAAAGGATGTGAGAAATTCTCCATTTATTTTGGGTCTCCAGTAGTACCATATTGGGGGGAAATGATTACATTTTATTTGTATTTTTTTACTAGCATCCTGAGAAAGTGTGTTATGAACAAGATGAATGGAGAGCTTTTCATTCTTGTCCAGAAAGTTCCAGGGCATTTCAGTTGAAATATTTGTTTGTTCTCTTTCCCCCAACTTAAAGTAGTCTGGCAGAATGAGCTCCTGAAAACATCTTCTGAGATGACACTAGCAGAGCTGATGCAATCCGTCTGTGCATGTTTTTAATGTACTCAGGGTTATTCTACCTTCTCCAAGAGGACACAGGAACAGTTGCTAAATCTAGCCATCATGTGATGTCCCTAGGATGAGGTTAAGGCAAAAACTTCTCAGACAAAATGCACATGGATTTCCAAAGCCAGCCAAGACCTAAAGAATTGTTGATTTGTAAATTTTGGGAAGGACTGTTGTCTATCCCCTAAAGTTTCTCTTCTTCTTTAGTAATAAAAGTCTCAACTTTTAGCTGAGCATGTAGATGGCCAGAACATACATTGTATTTGCCAGCTTCTCTTACATCGAGTTGTGACATGTGACTGAGTTCTAGACAATGAGTATCCATGAGAGTGTCATGTGGAGCTTCTGGGAAACCTGCCTTCACAGTCAGACGATGTGCATCCTTTCCCCATTTCTTTCTTTGTCCCTTCCTTCTTGTTGTTACCTGGAACACAGATATGATGACTGGAGTTCCACTCACTATAACAGACCGTGACGTCAAAGGCCATGCCCTAGCATGCAGGGCAGTGAAGAGCTTTGCTCCCTGAGAATCCCTTGGAGCAGTGTTGCCACTCTACTTTCCCACAGTCATTCATGTGGGAGAGCAACCATCTCCCATCAGGGGAAGTTGGTTTACTGTAGGTTTTAATTACTCACAGCTGATCCTAATCTGAGCTAATGCAGGTGGAGTCCAAGAATTAGTGGGGTGTTTTTGTTTTAGTTTTGTTTTCTCAGTGTTACAGGTAATTCTGATAAGCAGGCAGTTTTAAGAATGTACTCTCATGAAAAAGAATTTCTTTTTTAAAAAACATATATTTTTGCCACTTGATATGTTTTTCAAGTTGATGTTGAATTACTCAGACATTTTTATGTTGTGCTCCACACATAATTGTTGTAGGCAGATGGAGATGCCCACTAAAAACCTGAGAATAGAGCTTTAGATTGACATTGAGTAGGAAATAGTCTCACAGGCCTACTTAAACCTCAAACTGATTGCTACTTAATTAGAGATTTAAAAAAAACACCCATAGAGAAAATATGTATTATCAGAAGGAGAGGTGGTCAACAATGGCCTGAAGAGAAATTTGAAAAGCTATTATCTCTGACCACTGACCAAAAAGAAGATATGGAATCTGGAGTGCACCTACCTTCTGCTTATTAGATCAAAGACTCCCCCTGCAAATAGGGTGCTGCTCCTCAGGGAGTATGAAAGTAGAACCATAGATGTGCAGGCAGAAAACATTAGAAGCACTGTTGCTGTGTATTTTTGTTTACAAAGTAAGAAATTAATCTTGATTAATATTTTCTGTGCTGACATTTGCTGTTGTCCTCACCAGGTTGCATCTCCATAAACCAAGAATGAGGGAAGAGGGCATGTTCCAAAATTCAAGGTTGACAGTGACAGTCCTTCCTTTTTCATTTGCTGTCTGCACACTGAGCAATATTGCAAATTATGTGTGCTAGGGTAAGTGGATACTCAGACTAAATTACGTAATTTAATAAAATTAACCCTCACAGAAGGTTACCTCAGAGAAAGTACTCTTAAAATGATGTCTTAAAACACAAGGGAAGATAAATAATGCACGCAAAGGTGAACAAGAGAATGGCAGGGCTGGTAGTTCTCATAGCATCAGCTTTTTGCAGGCTGTATGACAAGGTAGAATGATTTAGTTACATTTGGCAAAAAGGTGGCTAAAAATATTTGAAATTCTCAAGAAGACTATTAAAAATATTGATTTATAGGGCAGTGCCTGTGGCTCAAAAGAGTAGGGCGCCAGCCCCATATGCTGGAGGTGGTAGGTTCAAACCCAGCCCCAGCCAAAAACTGAAAAAATATATATATATATGTAGATAGATTTATATATATTATATTCATAATGTTTTCCTTAAATGTGTATGATCCTATGACATTAGCTAATAATGTTAATAATATGAAACCATCATTTCCTAGCAAGATGTTCTCATATGTAGTATATTGTTTATTTTATAACTGTCTCATAATTTCTTAATTTCTCTTTTATTGTGTTTTATAATGTACATGTATATCGATGTAATATACATATAGTAAAAGTATGTGATTTATAAATCAATAAGCATCCTATATATTAGAGATATAAAAATTTGTATGATGTACCACCCAGATCCTCTTTAGGGAAAGATTTATTTTCCCATTTTCTAGAAGTACTGCCAGAAGATGGCCTTCTTTGGGAGTTGCCTTGCTCAAGATAGCACCTTCTTCCATGGGTAGCCCACATCCAATGACTGTTCAATGCAGGGGTATTATCCTCTTGCCCCAACTCTGAAGGGATGACACAGATCTAGATTTCCTAGTGTCATTGAGTGGGATGAGGGCTTCGTTGACACTGCATTGCAGCTCACCTTCTCCCTCTTCTCATTCCTACTTTCTTCTCTTTTCTTTCATAGATATGAATCCCCAAATCACTTCCTAAACATTTTGCACACTAATCTCCACCTCAGAATTTGCTTCCCAGGGAATGCAACCTACATCAATGGAAGTGCATGATTAAAAGTGTTTGGAAACCTTCAATCTATACGCTGTCAACTCTTTAGTATTTAATGAACTTCTTTTGATCTGACATGCCATTGACTTTTTTAAGTACTCTGTGCTAAGGAAAGAATGTTTGTTCTCTATTTGACGAAGCTTATCAATGTTACTCAGGTTTTCTGTATAGCCTTACTGATGTTTTCCCTGTAGTCCTGCCCCCTTCTAATGATCAGAGTCAATTA
Organism: Arctocebus calabarensis; assembly: GCA_963573935.1. Classification (NCBI taxonomy): domain Eukaryota; kingdom Metazoa; phylum Chordata; class Mammalia; order Primates; family Lorisidae; genus Arctocebus; species Arctocebus calabarensis. The sequence continues at coordinate 23,447 of CAUYON010133486.1, forward strand.
CTCTGATGTCACACGTTAAGAACCTCTAGAGAACATCTACTACAGAGATGGATTAAATAATCAAGGATGGGGGCCTTACTGATGTTTTCCCTGTAGTCCTGCCCCCCTCTGATGATCAGAGTCAATTACTCTGATGTCACACGTTAAGAACCTCTAGAGAACATCTACCACAGAGATGGATTAAATAATCAAGGGTGGGGACTACCTTCCTTGTCACAAATAGCCAGAAGTGACTGGGTGGCAGCTATCAGTGAAGGAATTCTTACTGTATCTCTGGTAGGAGTATTTCTTCTCTGGGAAGCAGGACTTTTAGATCATAGAGTGTTAGTTGTTCATACAGGAAACAAAATTCCCCACGTAGGTCATTGGCTTATGAAGTTAAGAGGGGTCACTTCTACTCTTTAGTTTCTATAACCCTGTATTATATCTATCAGGAACACAGTACCATATAATGGTTATTGATTTAGAGTATGAAATGCTTCCTGGAGGATTGTATCCTATCTTTCTGGGGTATCATCTCAAAACTGGCATCTCAAGGTATAGTCAAAGCTATATTCCATTGCTCTAATAGGAAGGCTAGGGGCTTCTGGGTATTGCAATGCATTATTGGGCTAAGAGATCCCATGGCTGTATGCCCACCTCTGTACCTCTTTTGTTTGAAAGTGTGTCCTTTGGTCTGATGCGATAGTATATGAGCTCATGTGTCACTGATTCAGATCCTAAGTGCTTGGAAAATGGTGCTGAAACTCTGTAGTCAGGAAAGAAAGCCCTGTATCTGAAATATGTCAATTCTAGTCAAGATGGATCACCGATGCCCCCAGATTAGAAGAGTTCTGATGTAATCAACATACTGTCATACTGGTTGCTTGGTATCCTTGAGTGAGTACTAGTATCTGTAATGCAGCCTTGGTCTCTGGCTACAAATTGTACCCTCACCAACTAGGTTAGCATTGGTGAGTGGAAGCCCACCCTATTGGGCTCATGCATAGCCTCCACTCCTACAAACATACCTACTAAATTGGGCAACAATAGTGATTGGCTGATGTCATCCCACCTGGCCACTCTATCTACCTGATTATTTAATCCATCCTCTGTGGTAGATGTTCTCTAGAGGTTGTTAACGTGTGACACATACCTCTTTGCATTTCATGCCCATCCCATAGGTCCATCACTCAATTTCCCAGTTCTCACCGTATGCTGACTTGCAATATTTCTTTTTCCAGGCCCTGAACGAAATCATCCAAGCAGTTTACCATTGCCCATATGTTCTCACTCAAGCCACTTCTTGAAGTCTTTGGATTTCTTTTTCCACCATCTGCCATGGTGGAAAAACATGCTGAGGCAGTTGTGGTGGTCACTGAGTGTGTGGCATCATTTTCTCCAAGCTTTCAAGAGTCAACCTAGCTGTGTATTAGCAATGTCTCCTTGAGTCCTGCATCACAATGAGTGGTTTCCATGTTGATAAATTCTACCTACCAAAGTTCACATTTTGTTTCCCTTGATCCAGAACCCTCAGTCTAGACCCACACATACTCTCCTGGCTTCTGCTGGCACATGTTGGCTCTATCCTACAGCTCCTTGAGAATATGAACTCTTTCTCCCTTAGGAATCTTAGCTCTTCCCTGGATGGGTTGTTTCATGCCTTTAATTATTGTTCTGGAGGCCAAGAGGGGAGAGGTCGGTATATTTTCTGAGCAAGCATGTGCTGTCTTGCAAGGCAGAAGGCTTTGAATTATCTTTGAGTAAGTGGGGAGCACAAGGGTTTAATAAGGAGGGGCAGCCCAGATCTGCAACCCCAAAGCATTCAGGGAAATTTGAGATTTTCAAATTATTGGCCCAGAGTTTCCTATCACATGTCACAGGATCCCACTTCTTCTTCTTTTTTTTTTTTTCCTAATGTCTTTATCTTAATTTTATTTCTTTTGTTCCCAACATTTTTTAAAAAAAATTTCAAGTTAATATGAGGGTACAACTAGGTTATGATATTTGCATTTGTTAGGTAAAATCCCTCTTGTAGTTGTGTCTCGCACCCAAAAGGTATGCCATATACCTTACATTGTGCCCCGTAAGTGGGAAAACATTCACTTCTTTTTAATCAAGAGCTGAACCTTGGCAGTGTGGACTTGCCATGAGAATTTAATCTTCTCTGGAATTCCACTCTCCTTAAAATTAAATCCTAGGCCTAACACTTTGCATTTTCTCCCCTATGACTACAGGAGATGAGTCTGTTATATGCTTCCAGGGAAGTCCTGTGATGTTCACAGTTCATCTTACTTAGTAATTAATCACCTTCACACCTTTTATTGTATTTCTTTAGCATAGCAATAGCCCCCAGCAACAGCCATCTGGCTCCATGTAATTATAACTTTCTATAAACCTCTCAAATGCCAGAGATATTGCCCTCATTACCTTGTACTAGAGGTCCATATCAACTCTCCTAGTAAACATTTTAACTTTTGCAGTTACAGCCTGCCAGGGGTATCAGTACTCTACTTCCTACCAGTGATGATATCCTCGTTGTCTGTTGGCTGGTCGGTAATTCGGTTCCAAAGTCCCATTTTAGAGTTTGTTTCCTAGGACCACATCTGTTCGCAACTGCCATAGACTAAGTTCTGTAGGAAAGAGACTTGAGGTAGAGATTTCCATGCAGGAGGTCTACTGGTGAATACTCTTGCACCAATGCCTGTAAGGAAAAGAAGAAAGCAGATTGAGTGCAAAGAGAATAACTGTGATACAGATGCTGCAGAGGGCCTCAGTGGCCCCAGGGGGAGCTGGGAGGCTTGGATAGTCCTTCAGAGATATATTGAATTGAGGCAAGAGGGCTGGGCCCTGGTCATCATTGACTTGCTTTAGATGTGGGTTGTCCCTAGGAAGGGAAGCATGGCCTTGGACACACCTTCAGCCAGAGTCAGTATCCTTGCAGGAACTCAGGTCCTTATCTTACCTTAGGCCAGCAGCTAAAGGAATAAGTTCTGAAAAAGGGAATCTGGTCGATACAACCACAGCACCCTGCCTTGTAGACATTCAGTATTGCTCTTATCACTCTCATGGTACCACTATCTCCTGTTTTGAATGGGAACCTCAGACTCCCATTCATCTCTCATCCTCTGGACTCTCATCCATGTAGGGCATCTAATCTGATGGCTTATCTTCCTCAGCTCTCCAAATCCTTCTAGAATTCACAGTTTGCAACAGCATCACCTCTAGCTTCAAAATGTTTTCTAGACATTTCTATGTCTTTTTGGCTTCATTTCTTGTGGTCTGTAAGGAGGTCTTCAATGAATGGCCACATCAGTCAGATTCTGAATAAAACTAAGAAATAAAATAAAAAAGCAACCTTGGGGGTCAATTTAGGTATGTTAACGCCAGAGACTTGACACAATGCACCAGAGAATTAGACAGACCTCCCCATACAGTCACAGTAGCACTGGACCACACTTATATTCCCATTGGTTCTCAAGCCTTCAGTTAAGTACTTTTAAATAATTCCCTATGGCATGTAAGTTGTTGCAAGCCCATTTTGGAAATAGGTGAGGTATAATATAATTAGGAGAGAAAAGGAGATAAGATCCTCAAAAGCAGAAAAAGGATAATAGAATGTAACAGGTGCCAAATGAAACATGTAAAGTGTGAGTACTGGATTTCAGAGAAAGAGGTAGTCACTAAAAACTTAATGCCCCCTAACCTCGAGGAGGCTGTGCTACTCTATTTGCTTAGACCAGCGGTTCTCAACCTGTGGGTCGTGACCCACAGGAACTGTATAAAGGGCCGCGGCACTAGGAAGGTTGAGAACCACTGCCTTTCGACCATTCATTCCCCTATTCTTCTAGGTGACTCTTTCATTCCTTCTATTCTTCCAAATTCCATCACCTCCTTCTCCATTCTCCTTCTCAGCTGATGCCCTTGCTTCCTTCACTGAGAAAATAGAAGCAATCAGAAGAGAGCTTCCACACGTGCCCACCAACACACCTACTCACCTCCCTGCATCTGTGCTCACACATTCTGCCTTCTCTCCCGTTTCTGTAAATAAACTATCTATGTGCCTATCAAAAATCAGCTCCCCCACTATATTCTAGATACCATCTCCTTTCACCTACTCAACTACCCTCTTCCAACAATTCTCTCCTCTTTCTTCTGATTCATCAACTTCTCTTTGTGGTTTTTTTCCAACTGGCATATAAACAAGCTGTAATTTTTTTTACCTTAAAAAATGTTTTTTGTTTAAAAATTTTTTCCCATCTTAAAAAAATCTGGATCCTATTTCCCCTTCCAGATACCACCTGCTCTTTTCTCTTCTTTTCTTCATAGCAAAATTCTATACTGATTATTCTCATTTTTTCTCACTACTTTCCTCTAATTCTCTCTTGAACCTACACCAGTTAGGCTTTTATCCCCACCATTCTATCAATATTGCCTTTGTTGGGATCACCAATGACACTTTCATTGCTGAATTCAACAATCAATTCCTGGTTCTCATCAATAACTTATTCTTTCTTAAAAACCTTGCTTTGCTTGATTTTAGGATCGCACCATTCCCTTGATTTCCTCAACCTCATGGGTCTTCATCTTAGTCTCCATTGCTGGTTCTCTATCTCCCCCACCTTTAAATGTTGGAGGGCCCAGGGCCCAGGCCTGGAGCCTCTTCTTTTCTCTATCAACTTCTACTTCCTTGGTGATCTCATTTAGTTTCATGACTTTAAATATCATCTACATACTGAAAACCCCTAAATTCCCACCTTCAACCTAGACCTCTCCCCTGTTTGTCTGCCTGTTTGACATTTACGTTTGTATGTCTAATGGATATCTAAGGCTTATCATGTTCAAGTTGAGCCCTTGATATTCTCCACCCCCCAAACAGAAATGTCCTGCAACTTGGCCTTTTCTCAGTAAATAGCACTTCCATCCTTAGCATCATCCTTTGCTCTTCTCTTTATTTCACTCTTCATATCTAGTGTATCAGCAAATCTTGGTGGTTCTACCTGCAAATATACTTGGAATACAACTTCTTATCACTGCCTCCTCAGCTATTGCTGGGTCCAACCTGTTATTTGCTTTTATCTGAGGCAACAGAATCCTACCTGGACTCTCTAATTTAGCCCTTGTTTTACGATGGCTGTATCAACAGCCAGAGCAATTATTCTATTCAAAATAAAACAGTGGTTTCTCATTTTATTTAATATAAAAATGAGAGGCTTTATAAGTCCACAGGCCCTACATGATCTAGATTCTAGCCCCATTACCTCTCTGATCTCATTTATTTCTCTGTTCGGTTTGTTCTGCCCCAGCCAACCTGGCCTCCTTGGTTTCTCTGAACATAACAAGCAAATTCCCATCCCAGGGCCTTTGCACCTCTTACTCTGCCTACTTGAAATTCATTTGCAGCTGTTACATAGTTTGCTCCTTCCTTTCTCTCCTGCTTCAATGTCGCTTTGTTAGAAAGGGCCTTCTCTGACTATCTCAGAGACAATAGCAACATTACCTTTCCTAGTATTTCCTATCTCCTTGACTCTGCATTTTTCTCTATGGCACAGTTACTGTCTGACTTATTACATTTTTTGTTTATTTGCTTATTTTCTATGCCTCCTTCCTCTAAAATGTAAGCTCCTCACAAGAGGGCATTTGGGTGTTTTGTTTGTTGTCATATCTGGAACCGAGTCAAGTCCCTGAACATAGGAGATGCTCAACGTGTTTGTTAGGGAAATAAAAATCCTAATTACACCTTGTCTTAGACTAGCCATTCTAAAATATCACAGCTTATGTTCTGCATTCTGGAAGTTAGCCCAGGTTATGTTAGGAATACTCAAGGAAGGCTACAGAAACATCACTAATCCATTGATCTATCTCAGAATTATCCAGTGCAGCTTAACGTAAGGAATGTAAAAACTAAATTTCCACTAGTAACCTAACTTTTGCCCTGTCTTCCCATTCCTAACTATAGAATACATGCTCTAATAATATTTTTCCTTCCATAAAAATTACTTTCAAAGAACTAAAAATCAAATTACATTTCATTGTAAAAGTTACAATTTTTTTTTTTTGTAGTTTTTGGCTGGGGCTGGGTTGGAACCTACCACCTCCAGCATATGGGGCCGGCACCCCACTCTTTGAGCCACAGGTGCCGCCCACAAATACTCTTTTTTGAGATAATAATATTACATCATAAGGAATACAAAATTCAAGAATATTTTTTTATTAGAATGCATGAATATTTGAAAAGATGAGCTGTTGCAGAAAATGTCTTGCCATACCACTAAATTTTCAGTTGCCAAACTGTTCCTCAGAAATACCTCATAATTTAGACCCTATTTTGGAAAATAGAACAAACTTGATGAAGTACAATAGAAATAAATCACTTCTAAGAACTGAGCTTATTGAGTGTGGGTTTTTTCCTGCACTCTCCACCAGATGGTGCTGCTGAGAAGCTTTTTAAAAATTCCAAGGTGAGGGTCCACTTAAAGGATGGAATATCCCTATGTTCAACAGTGGTTCTTTAATAACATTTGTTTTTATTACTTTAGATGAAACATTCTGTGGGATGTTAGGGCTTGTATATGGGTGGTACGTGGGTCACTTTCATCAATAATAGACAATATCAGTAGGTGGAAATTGGAGTTAGAATTACAGCTGTGACAGCATTTGAAATTAGTAGACTTCCAGTGATCATTATGTACTTGGCTTCTCAGACTTAACAAATTATGTAAGATGCACATAATTTTCTTGTGGCTTAACTTACATGAGTGAGCAAAATAATACCATTTCAATTAAAAAAAACCCAATGGCTTATTCTTCTGTGCTTCAAGAAAAGCTCAGAAGTTTTATTAATTTTTTAAAATGTGAGAAGAATTTTAAAAATAATAATTTAACAATTGGATTTATGGTTATTTCTACACACTTTTCTATTAGACAGTAAATTCAGGATTTTTATCAGTGTATAATACAATCTGTATATCAATGTAATTCTATGAGCCATTCATAAAATACAACAATTAGTCTGTTTGACTATACTCTCAGAGCCACCAATTTTGATGGGATATAGATAGTCAGATTGTATAATTTTCTTCATATTTGAGGATTTCATGGAAATTTGAGTGTCAGTGACCTCTTTTATGTTACCCTCTGTGGAAATGGAATCTTGCCATGAAATAGCCATTATACTTTTTCTTTTAGATTAAATTTCAGCTTCTTTACCTTTTACAGGTTGATTCTATTTTCTATCTTTTAATCATTATTGTTACCTTCTCCTAGTGTTACCAGAATTGAGATGAGAAAAAGCAAGGGATCATTTACATAATCATTTGCCTAATCATGTACATTTATTTGCATAAATTACACATCTATTTGAGAGAATGAGAGGCAGACCCAGGGAGGGAGAAGAGCCTGGGTGGGGGTTGGGATTTCGCAGAGGTCCTTCAGGGACCTCCCTTCAGGGAGATGGAAATCCGGGATGACAGCATCTAGGAAGTCACAAGAATCAGAAGAGTAGACATCTGGGCTTGAGGGCACTGGGGACTGTGGGAGGGTATGGATGATGAGAGTGTCCTTGGAGAGAGCAAAAGAAGGAAGCAAAGCAGGCAGCATAAGCAAACTCAATGTGCTTCCTTTTCCTTTTCTCTGCAGCTAATGTTCCACTTCCCAGTGTCTCAGCCTGGACATGGGCTAGCATGGGCTCTGTGCAGGGGATCAGCAGCTGTTCTGCTGGCTCTTGGCAGAGAGCATCTTCAGCACAGAGGCCCCTTTCTTCTTCTTTGGAGGGAACAGGAAGTGACTGAGTGAAGCCTTGTTTCAGCCTTCCCATTCCCCCCGTTATCAGAGGGGACCCTGCTCTGTGTACCAGTCTATCTCCTATTCCTGAGAGCCCTGGGCCAGAGGAAAACACAAAGAGAAATAAGCCCCGCACATGAGGGCCTTCTCTTACCTCTGTGGGGTCAGGCAAGCTGGCAGCGCTAGCCCACATCCTCAGGTTAGGGACTGGCTTACACAGAAGCGGCAGCTTGGTCTGATGTCCCAGAGCCATTTGTTTCCGTGCCTCTCTAATAGTTAGTAGAATAGTTAGAACAGTAATTGCCAAGCTTTTAGAGTAATTGCCACTCTTTATTTGGTTAAAGAGAGAGATACAGGGAGAGGATGCATCTTCTCATGTGCATTATTATGCACAATAATAATCCTTGTCTTTGTCATAGAACAAAACACAATGCTTACTATTGCAGGGCACAGATCTAACTATTCCATGTGTATTAACTCATTTGATTCTCACAATAACCCTAATAATAGGTATTATTATAGGTATTCAATAGGCATTCAATATAATAATATAATAGGAATTACATTGAATAATATCTTTTCAATAGGTGTTACAGTGTTATTATCTCCACTTTACAGATGAGGAAACTGAAACATGGAAAGATTACTTTCTCAAGGACTCATAAAGTGAAATCCAAGATTTTAACCTGTGCAATGTGATCTCAGAGTTTATGCTCTTAATTATTATGCTGTACAATTAGTACTTATTTATAGAATCACATACTTATTCTACTATAAAAATATATACTGTATGAAATATAAATATATATGGACATGTTAAAAGGCAATGGTAAAAACAAATGTAAACAGAATTTCTGACATTATCTTCCTTCACCCCTAGTGATTGTCTTGTAATCCTAAATTTTGGAGGCATTATTTGATAATTTGAAGCCCTGTGGGAAAAGGCCCACCACAACAGGCTCAGGGAATAGGGGCTATACCACTTCACCACTAATACAGCACTTTCCTGCACCATCATCCCTTTTTATTTTTGAGACAGAGTCTCACTTTGTCACCCTTGGTAGAGTGTCATGTCATGGTGTCATAGCTCATAGCAACCTCCAGCTCCTGGGCTCAAAGGATTCTCTTGCCTCAGTCTTCCAAGTAGCTGGGGCTACAGGTGCCTGCCACAGTGCCTGGCTATTTTTAGAGGTTGGGGGGGTGGTCTTGCTGTGGCTCCATCTGGTCTTGAACCTGTGAACTCGTAAGATCCACCCTCCTCGGCTTCCCAGAGTGCTGAGATTACAGGCCTGAGCCACTGCGCCAGGCCTATGATCTCTTTTTAACATAAAAAAATTTTTGCAGGTGCTCATGTAAGAGTTGTACCTTTAATACCTGTTGATTGAAGAAGGACACCTTGATTAAAGCTAGCAAGGCAAGCAAGTCATGGGGTGTATGTGAATTGCTGAGGCAGGTTCCAGGCCAGGTCCCAGAGCAAGGGTACAAGGAAAAGTGAAAGTGATCACACTAGTATTCAGCCTCATAGGGATAGGGAAGATGGGGGTACGTGGGAGGGGGAGCACTGAGAGGGATGCTGAGGATGCTTCCTGGCTCCCCTGGGTTCTGCATAGTGATCATGCCAGCAGGGTTGCACCTCCTATCAGCTTTTGTCAGACTCAGACTTAAATTCATCTCTCAGTTGAACTCTAAAGAACATCTTAGGTTGGTGGTTCTCAACCTTGGCTGCACAGGAGAATCAAACTGGGGAGTTTTGAAAACATACAAACCCAGGGATTCCGACTTATTTGGCTTTGGGTGGGGCTCAGGTAACTGGTATTTTTACTCACTCTCCAGGAGATGCCAATGTGCAATCAGGGCTGAGGACCACTGCCTAAATTAGTATGTATGGTTTCAGCAGGACAGACAACGATCTCAAAACTACTGTGGGCCAGGCACTGTGCATGAAACAAATATACCTTAGAGCTCTGTCTCTGGTGCAAAAGGAATTTACAACCTAGTCCAGGTGAAATGCACAGGCTGCCATGATGCTAGGAAAAGCTTTATGTTCAGCTAGAATGTGTCAATGAGGGCTTCCTAGTGTTATGTAAGTCATAAATAATAAAGTAATTATTCAGATGAGAGAGAGAGGGGAGGGTAGTCCAGACAAAGGAAACATGAAATTTGGGATTAATAGAGGAAAACACACACACATGTTGTGTGAAGTAATTGTAAGTGGAGTCGCAGAGTATAAGTCCTGCAGTTGAAATTGTCTAAAAGAAAAGGAAGGCCACAGCTCTCTTTGGCATGTAGCAAAAAATCTTTATTTTACCTCACTTTATATAGGCAGTACTACTCGTACACACCATAAATCAATAATCTAATAACTCAAATCCAAAGACCCAGGCGTCTACTGCTTAGCCCATAACAACACTTCTAACCTTATCTAAAGTTGTTCTTATGCTAAGTAATTAGAAGTAACATACCATAAAAACCAGAGCTCAGGGAGATCAAATGGATACAATGTAGAACTCTGAGGGACCAAATGACTACAATGCTTGACCTGTAACAGACATCTTGAAGAAGGCATCCATCTTTAGGGAGTAGTCTGGAAATTCCTGAGATATACAGAGCTTGCCTTCAAGCTCTGCCTCCATGCTCAGGCTAAAAGTCAGTAGGCCCTGTCTCCTATGTGACCAGGCCTGTAACAACAATGGAGTGCTAGCCAGGTTTTTCCATTCTCTCTCTCAAAAATTTTTAACTTACTCTCACAGAAATAATTTGTATAAAAGTCTTACATATAGGCTTTTCACCTATACACACACAACACACATAGTGAGGTAATGAGCATTAATCAGATAGTTTGGTAATCAGGTGATGAGCATTAATCAGGGTAAAGAGGATTTTGGACCTCTGGGCAGGCTGGAGGACTTTATGATTGGTTAGAAATGTGCCAGATGGGGCAGTGCCTATGGCTTAAGGAGTAGGGTGCTGGCCCCATATGCCAGAGGTGATGGGTTCAAACTCGCCCTGGGCAAAAACTGCAAAAGAAAAAAAAAAAAAAAGAAAGATGATTTGCCAGATGATCAGTCCTTGGGAGCAGAGGTGGATGGCTTGTCTGGAAGGGTACCAGGGATTCCCATAAACCCATCCAACCTACAGAACGCTCCTCTGGGCCTTAACCTGGAGGAGGGACCACAGGACTCTAGAAAAACCAAGCCAACGAGAATGGTAGAATGGGGAAGGGGACTTCTTTTGCTCCCAGGCACTCTTCTGGAAGGGCTTTGACAAATGGAGAATAAGATTATGGGCCATCCTGACTTTTAGTCTATTACTCCACTAGCCTGTAATCGTTCTTCCCAAAGCCACCTCATTTAGGAGCTCAGCAATTTGTGTTTACTCCCAATAACATGTTTTGTTTGAATGTCTTTTTTTTTTTTTTTTTTTTACATTTTGTGAACATCCATTTTGTGAATGATAATACCCTTTATGCTTCTATGATCAGAAATTTGTTTCCTTACTATCACTGGGATAAACATGTTTTTCTGTCTGTATTTCTAGATCATTTGGCTTATATTTATTTATTTATTTTATTTTTTGAGACAGAGTCTCAAGCTGTCACCGTGGATAGAGTGCCATGGTGGTGCTGTGAGCTCCTCCAATTCCTGGACTCAAGAGAGTCTCTTGCCTCCACCTCCCAAGTAGCTGGGACTACAGGCACCTGCCACAATGCCTGGCCATTTTTTGGTTGCAGCCATCATTGTTGTTTGGCGGCCCAGGCTGGATTTGAACCTGCCAGCTCATGTGTACATGGCTGGCGCCTTAGCCCATTGAGCCACAGGTGCCGAGCCCCTTTGGTTTATATTTGATGCTTTGACTCATCATAAGAACTATTTACCATGTTCCTGGCATTATGTTTAATGTTTTATATATGAGGCATGACAATTAAGTTCAGGAACTCATCCTAGAAAAAGGCTACATACCTCATTACAGAATATCATTATGGTTACCTCTGAAGTACTCCCCTTGGGAAGCTATGCACTGATGTCAGCACCTAGTCCACCCTTCAAAGCAATTTGGGAACTCTGTGTCTGGAGTGGCCATTAGCACTGGCTTTGTATTACCTTGATGTCCTGAATGTCATCAAAATGTCTTCCTTTCAATATTTCCTTTATCTTCAGGTAAAGAAAAAAGTCACTGAGGGCCAGATCAGGTGAGTAGGAAGAGTGTTCCAATACAGTTATTTGTTTACTGGTTAAAAATTTCCTCATAGTCAGTGCCATGTGAGCAGGCACATTGTCTTAATGTGAGAGCCATGAGTTGTTGGTCAAGATTTTCAGTTAAAATATTCACAACTGTTCCTTTAACAATGTTTACTTGGTACACTATGCTTCTTACAGTCAGATGATGATTTTGATGCACAATTCGGCAAATGTTTTTGTCAGTTCTGCTCATTACCGGCTGCCCTGACCTTTCTTCATCAGTGACACTTTCTCTCTCCCCAGTAAAACATTTAATCATTTATACACTGCCATTTTCTTCATGGAATTATCCCCATAAACTTGGACTAACATGTCCCTGATTTCACTTCCACTCTTGCCATTTTTAATAAGAAATTTAATATTTGTTTGTTACTCTAATTCAAGTCCAACATTCTCACGATAGCACATAAAAACACACACAATAGTAATGAACACCACTCAACAAGACACTGCCACATATCCCTGCAAACACAGCTGTGAGATGCTGATATACCAAGGTTGAGAAACTTTACTGCGTTCTCTGTATAGTGTTGCTAACATAAGTGCATGGGGGCAAGACCATGAATTTAATTGTCAGGCCTCAAATATTATCTAAGTGATTCTTCAAGACTACCCTCAAAATAGGTATTATAAATCCCATTTTAGCAATAAGGAAATAGAGATGTAGGAATTTTAAAGAACTTGCCAAAGACTATCTGATTCCGAGGTGTACTATGTACTTAGTTTCTCTCTATCTCTATTTCTCTCCCTCTCTTCTCTCTCCACAATATTTAGTATCAAAATTTACCCATATCTATATGTATAGGAATAATATTATTTTAAATGCTAAATCTACTAAGTGCTATGTTCTTCTAATTTTATTAATTTATATTCTTTCTTCTTGTTTGATTGAAATAGTCTTTTGCACAAAATAACTTTTCTCTTTTACTTTTTCTATACACCAACCTGGTTTTCTTCATTTTATGTGTATATATTCTTTTTTTTTTTTTTTTTGAGACAGAGCCTCAAGCTGTCACCCTGGATAGAGTGCTGTGGCATCACAGCTCACAGCAACCTCCAATTCCTGGGCTCAAGTGAGTCTCCTGCCTCTGCCT
>CAUYON010133488.1:0-29653 GCA_963573935.1 Arctocebus calabarensis
ATGACCATTCTCTTCTAGCTTGAAAGGTTTGATCAGAGAAATCTGCAGTTATTCTAATATTCTTCCCCTTGTAAGTAATGGATTTCTTACATCTGGCTGCTTTCAGAATTTTCTCCTTCATATTAACTTTCATGAACTTAATTATGATGTGCCTGGAAGATGTCTTATTTGGGTTGGGTCATGCTGAGCTTCTGAAACTGTGTGCTCTCTAAATTTCAGAATCTCTTGGCATGTCTGGAAAGTTCTCTTTCATAATCTCATAAACAAGAGGCTCTGTGCCTTGTGATGCTACTTCATCATTTTCAGGTATCCCTATAAGGCGAATATTGGTTTTCTTCTAGTTATCCCAGAGCTGTCTGAGAGAATGATCTGTTTTTGCCTTCCATTTCTCTTCTTCTTTGAAAGTTTCGGAGCATTCGAAAGCTTTGTCTTCCATGTCAGATATCCTTTCTTCTGCTTGCTCCATTCTGTTACTGAGGGATTCTACTGTATTTCTCAGATCTTTGAGGGTTGCAACCTCTTGTCTCAATGTGTCAAAATCTTTGGTCATTTTGTCTTTGAATTCATTGAATTCCTGAGACATCTTTTGGATTGCTGTTTGAAATTCTAATTCCATCTTTTCCTCCATTGCACTGATCTTATTTGCTATCCAGACTCTGAATTCGATTTCTGACATCTCAGCCATTTGCTTATGCAAGGGATCTTGTGCTGTATCTATCTTGTCATTCCTGGGGCAGTTGATCTATTCTGATTATTCATATTGCAAGAGTTTTTCTGTTGATTCTGCCTCATGATTATTTTTCACTGTTGCCTATGACTATCCTCAGAGTTGGAGAGGTGTCTCTCCCAGATCAGACCCTGACAGAATCACTCTATTGTAATTGGATCTTTGTAGGGAGTGACCCTGTGTCCATAATGATTTCTCAAACCCCACAGGGTGGAGAGCTTAAATCCTCCTCAGCCTGCTTAGAAGACACTTTAAATTGCTAACTTGTGCTAAGCAGAAGCTTTCCCAGGATAGCGCTTGTGGCTGGGATCACTCCTTAAGTGGCTATCCACTTACCCAAAGTGCCAAAACTGGTCTCACCCTATGCCCCTGAGGGCTAAGTCCCCACCTTTAGGCTGCTCAGTCACCAGATTACTCACTCCCACCCAATGTTTGTTCTGTGACCCTGAGGGTGGAGCTTGCCAGGGCAGTTCTCCCACAAGGGCTCCACATAGCCCACAAACAAACACTGGTGGCACCGTCTGGCTTGGTGGCCCAGTCTGGGACCCCAGACAATGCTCAAAGACCCCTGCACTCTTGCCCAAGTTCTCCCAAGGCAGTTCAACTGAGTGCCAAGTCCAAAAGAAACCCAAACAGCACACAGGCAAGGCCTTTCCATCCTGCAGTCCTACTGTTGCCCCACCCACAGCTACCGACAGTATTAGACAGAACGAAACACACACAACCACTTGCCCAATCTCCATGGCTTTTGCCTTCCTCAGGGTGTCCAGAAGTCTCATGCTGCCTCCTTGTGTACCCAAAGGGAAGTTTCTGGTCAGATCCCATCTGCCAGAGATACCTGAAGTCCTCTCTCCAAAGTTAAATTTTTTAATAATGCACACTAAATTGGTTGTGTTGCCCAATGTTACCATCTTTTAGAAGAAGCATTTTCATTTAGAGAATTAGTCCATATAATAAAATAATTTGACTTAAGTTGTGACAAACACTAGATACATTTAGAATGGAAATTATTGATTATCTTTCATATAAGAATTATAAGATTCATCAAAGAAGCTTCTCTTCAAATATAACTTCAAACATAATTTTCCTGAGACGTTTGTTTTTTGTTGTTTGTTTTAATAAGTGCAATCTTGGGCTAAAAGTTAATTCTTTATTGGATTCTTACATGTTTACAGATCTTGAAAGCAGAGATCTTGATTGCCCTTGAAGGGTATTTGTATAGCAGTAAATGGTCTTGGAAAACAGAGACTGTATCTCTCTCTAGAAATAGAGCTGGTCTAAATAGTTTCTAGAGCAAAGGGAATACATGCTTATCCTCATCATAAGACTCTGTTCCCTTACTGCACACTTCCTCTGCTGTACTGCAGTGAATTTATACAGATATAGCTTAGCCCTTATTGTCTCATCTTTTAGGAAAATGGGCTCAAAGAACCAGAGCAAGACAATATGTTAATACTCTCCTGTTATTATTGTGAGTTATAAAGGTCTTTGTCTGACATAAGATGAAACTGTGCAGAAAGCAAACTTGTTGACATCAGAGTAGGTTGTGTTAGTGTGCTTAAACTGGCATAGACTGGGTGTCTTCAACAACTGAAATTTATTTTCTCACAGTTCCAGAAGTGAGAGGTCCAGGATTAGGGTGGTGCAGGGTTGGTTTCTTGGGGAGGCTTCTCTTCTTAGCTTAAAGATTGCTGTCTTTTCCCAGTGTCATCATATGGCCTTTTATCTGTACATAAGCAATAACGGGCTCTCCTCCTCTCTTTATAGGGACATCATGGGGGTTAGGGTCCCCCATGTATGATCTCGTTCAACACAACTTACTTCTTACGGGGTTTATTTTGAAATATAGTCACATTGGGAGCTAGGGCTTCAATGTCAGATTTTGAGGGAGAAGTGACACAATTCAGTCAATAACATAGGGTAAAATCTCAGTTGCTTTGCAGTTCTTATATCATATGGGTTTCTCAAAATATCCCAGCAATTGTCTAAAACCTGTCTCTATTTTCATTAGGGGATTTTTGTGTTTACATAGATAGCTTATACCTCAACATAGATTCTACCACCCTAGGAATTGATGCATTTTGGAAAGTAGCAATTATGGTTTACAAATTTAACAACTGTTTTTTTAAATGACAAAGTATTCTTAATTCTCAGAACAAGTGAAATTAATTACAAACTACCAAGTATTTATATTGATGATCACAACTCCCAGCATGCCATTATTGTCAGATATGATATACTTACACCCAGCTAAGGAGAATTTATGAGAGAGTTATAATGTCTCAAATCTGAATTCTCAGAGTAGACTTATGAGAATTGTAGGGGGTAAATATAAAGGATCAATGCTATTAAAGCTGAGATTATATAAATTTCACAAGTTCATATAGGAAGTCAGCTATAAGTTTGTGAATTAAAACTCAATATACTGCCTGCTAGTTAACAATTTATTCATTAAACCACTCACTACTAAATTCAATAATATCCTGCTAACATTAGATCAGTTCTCTGATACAATTATAATAGAAATAGTTTTAGAGCTTCAATGAATAGCCTAGCATTTCAATAGCTACTGCTATTATGCGCTGATTAAAAATTTCACTTGGCATTTGGGACCACATTCTGCCATTCTCGAAGTTCTCTTCCCACCATATCTGCAATCTAGAGCCTTTGCATTTGCTGTTAATTTTGCCTAAAATGTTTTTCTCTATGCTTTTCAATGTCTGGCTTCTCAGTGGCTATTTTTTAAGACAAAATGTCAACCTGGAAAAGGCTCAGTTGGCCAATGCATTTAAGACACACTCCTTCACTAAATAGTCATTACTGTAGTCATTTACTCTTGTGTTTTTTTAACTTGCCTGTCTTCCTCCGAAGGGTAGGTAACCTCTGTTTTGTGTATCACTATGAAACGTGGACCCAGAACACTTTCAATCACATAGTGGCTGAATAAATAAATATTGTCATTAAATTTTAACAATCATCTCCAAATATCGAGCAGCGTCTGTGGCTCAAGGAGTAGGGCACTGGCCCCATATACCACAGGTGGTGGGTTCAAACACAGCCCCAGCCAAAAAACTGCAAAAAAAAAATGTATTAATTTTCTTAAGATAAAATGAGGTTTGAGAAGTTAAGTACTGCTCAAGGTCACACAAACAGTATATGTTGGAGCCATAGTTGAAAGCTGCAACTGGTCAAATCTCTACACTTCCAAATCTTCCCTTCCTCTGTAAATCAGATATTAGCTTCCAGATATTATATCTTTGCTGAGACTCGGAGTCAGAATTCAACTCCTTTTCTTTTTCTCAGGAAAGGATCCACTCTCAATTCGTATGAATATTGAGAATTGTTCTGAGTAAAAAAGAAATAGAAGTAAGATTCTTTTTCACACGTCCTGCACCAAACTGATTAACGTGCTATTGTCTCCCTTTTTCTGCACTTGATGCCATGTCATCTCATTATTATTATTAGTGTTATTCACAGGAATTTGGGACTTTCCAATTCTCCCTTTAAACTGACATAAATACCCACTGTAGCAATCAGCAAATGCTCCTCCTAGAATCAAGATTGATTCACCTAATTCGAACACATGAGGATGATCAAGTTTGTCTTGCTTTAGCTCCTGAGTAAGTAAATCCACCAAACCTTTTCATTTTTGCATTCTTATTTCAGAAAGTGATGAAAAGAACTAAAGAGAAAATTATAAAGGAGTCCTCCCTGTAAAGCAGGACTCCAAAATAAAGCCAAAGGTAATACTAAGTTTAGTGAGGTAGTATGTTACTTATCAAAGATAGAAATTTCAGATATATTGGAAGATTTATGCTGAAAATATCCTAGGCTGTAAAAAGGTGTATCTTTTTCAGCTTTTAATGGCCCAATCTTGCTTTTAATAAATGTTTCACCTTGGAAAATTCACAGTACCTGATAATCATAATGTAGATGATTCCAAAAGCATTTTTTCTTAAAGTAGTGTTATACTTCATATATTAGGCACTTGTTTGTCAACACCCCCCCAAAAGAGTACCAATTGTGTGACTGAAGATGTTTGAATTAATAGTTGTGGTTCTGAATCTTGCCTCCACATATTAACACTACAAAATGAGATTCCTTTTAGAGAGAATGAAATCCAATATGGGAAAAAAAAGCCAAGATCAACAAAATGGTACATATATTTATAACTGCACAACCAGGCTTCTGGTGTAAGGCATTACAGTTTCACAAACAATCAATACAAATTATTGGATATAAAATTACTTTTTGATGACCACTGTGAAAATACAAGCTGTTCTAGTCATTCCTCACACTATTATTGATTTTACTCTATTTTTTCTATTGCATTTTTAAAGCACTTGATGTCAATTTTTAAGTCTCCAGTCTATAGTAAAATACTAAGCAAATTCATATAGACTGGAATTTTCTAAGGGATATCACGGAAGAAGAGATTTTTCAGAAAACTCTTGTTTTAAATTTTTTTATTCCATCAAGCACCTCTTTTTATTAAAGAGACAAAACTATCTTCAAAGTGACACTTCTAATCACAACTGGAAGTTTTCCCAACAATGTAAGTCCCAGAGTAATTTTATTATATAAAATTTTTTATATAATATAGATCTTTGTGTCTTTCTATAGATTTTTTATCATATAACATTTACTGGCCAGGTGATTCCTATAAAGATGGTAATGCTAACTGTCTAACATGAAATTACACACAATTTTCATGTTTTAAATGTAGGATTTTCTTTAAACTCTTTTTTCATGTATTATTTAATATTAACTTAAAGTCATTACAATTAAATGCAGTTGCCTGAGTGATCAAATGCTAATGTGAATGGTTTTATACACCAGATGTTTTAGGTGGGGTTTTCTAGAAAATACTAGAAAATGGAGATTTGCATGCACAAATTTTAACCAAGAGAGGTCCTTTCCTTAAAATACCTAGAAAGGTGTGAGAGAAACAGAATTGGGCAAGGGAAGAACTTGGACTACCTTGTAGTTGCAACAAAGGCTTTGACTGATCCCAAGGGAGTTCTGACGCTGAGATGACCCTTCAGACAAGACCAAATGAAGGGCAGAGGGTAGCGGTGCAGGCTTTTATATGACTGTATTAATCAGTTGTTACCTACCCAGTATGCAAGGGGGTATAGGGTATGATCGCTGGCAAAGTAGCCCCCTTCAGTCAAAGGTAATTTCCAAGAATGACAGATAAGGAAATGCTGCAGCAGAGCCACCACAATACCAGGTAGGAAAACATTTTTGTATCACAATACAGTGCAGCGTAGAATTATCGACTTTCCAATCACTCATAACTTTCTTCCCACTCACTTTTCTGAAAATAATTACTACTAGTAATCACTAGTACTGAGCTCTCTCTTTCTACACACTATTGATTTCTAAGTTTCTGTTTGTGTGTGAACTTCTTTTGGTTTTTCTACATATTACATACGTGTCCCAGCATTTCAATTTGACTCTCACACACTGTAAAACTAAATCAAATGTCAGGTAAAACAGTGGTCTTTGAACTTTTTGCTCGGGTAAATACTAAAAGAATATCCAGAATAACCATGTGCTCCTCGACATTTTTAAGTGGAATTTTATAATTTTTATCATCAACTTGAATTGTGTAAAGAATAGAATGATGAATTTTAAATACTGAAAAGTAAAAAATAGGTTTCTTTAAGATTTTACAGATAGCTATTATCATCTAAATAATATAGATAGTTATGCCTACCTCTTAAAAATTCAAGATTATAAACTGTTCTTTTAACGCTTTGAACTTGCCTACCCATTCCAATTTTCCCATGGAATATTATCTCAATGTATGATTTTGTTATGTATTAAAATGTTTAATTACTCACACCACAATTCTTGCCTGCCACTAAAATATGTATATAAATTGAGAATAATTTATTTTGTCTCCTATTCCAACAATTGCTTATGTGTTTAAAATACTCTTCCAAAGTAAGTTACCATTATTAGTATTATCAGTGAACAGTATATCAAAATGACATGAAATTTTATATATCTTAATACTTATGAAATAATAAAGTTTAATTGAAATTAGACAGTGCTGGAATTTTTTTTCAATCTTTTCAACTGTAAAGGGATGAAAATTACTAATTGCTGCCTCAAAATTTGGTTCATCATCAACATATTCATAATAGATTTTAAGACTAAGTGCAGTGGCTCACACATGTAATCCTAGTACTTTGGGATACTGTGGCTAGAGGTCAGGAGTTCAAGACCACACTGAGCAACATTGCAAGACTCCACTCTACAAATTTTAGAAAGAAAAATTTTCTTGGCATGGTGGTGCATACTTCAGTCCCAGAAAATCAGGAGGCTCAGGAAGGAGGATCAGTTGAGCCCAAGAATTTGTGGCTGCAGTGAGCAATGATCATGCCACTGAGACTCTGTCTCCAAAAACAAACAAGCAGAAAAAAGAAACCCAAACCAAAATACATATAGACATATGAGCCCTAAGAGGCACTGCTCTCAAAAAAGAAGTGTTTGAAATGGAATGGTTTGTGTTGTACTAGTTATCAATGAAAATATTCAGAATATTTGACCACAAAATTTTAACCAGTTCAAAGACATGAATGATGTGAAGAAATATGAATACAGAGTTATCATAGATACAAAACATGGTAATTCATCTATTTATCTTTTCTTCCAATAATTCACACACTATTTATACTCATTTGAATATGAATACATTAACATTGCAAATTTTTTATGCTTTAGGCTATGCCTTCCTGATTAACTGAGGGGAGAGTAGAGAACAGAAAATATGAGGTCAACCCCAGATGACAAGTTTTATAGAATATATCCTGAATTAAGTCTCCTCTAGGCAAGGAAGATGCCAGGCAGAGGAAAACAGGGCCTAGTCCTGCAAGATGTGGAACCACGGTTTTCATGGTAAGTCAAGCCTGCAAGTTGATTCTAAGTAAATAGTCTTCTAAACATTTCTATATGTATTAGACATTTATATATTGCTGTGAGCAACAGAATAGTGGTTATTTTATATTTATTTGTTTTATAACAGTTAGTGAATCTCTTGGGCCCACTGACTAATACCTACAATGACTAATTCTCTAAACTACCTCTGGATGCATTTTAGTAATTTTTAATATCAATACAGAGCATAGTTTTCTAGCTTCAGAATATTTAACAGGTAAAAACAAAAAAATACTGCAAAAAAAAAACTTTTTTTATATAGTTTTATTCCAATGTTTTTTAAATAATAAAACTATTTCTTGTCTTTATATTTCCTTCAATTCCCAGGAAATAATTCCTTTCTCCCATGTCATTTTTACTCTGGCCATTTTCTAAGTTGAAAGCTAAATTTTCTATGATCTGTTTCTGGTTAGTATTTTTAGTATTTCTACACTTACTAGCCATTATTGGAAAATGTTCTCCTTTACACATATATGGATTGATTTATCAGTAATGTAGTGAATGTGTGTTCATGGTATTTTGGGAGTAAAAAGAAATAGAAACATAGTTCTTGGTCTATGGAACCCTAAACATTCTTAGCTAATTGACAGATATACTTGACAAAATCATGTGTAAGGCAAGGAAGAACAGGATTCTGGGGAAATGAATTAGTGTGAGTGGTCAGTCTGCTTTGAGGGGAGAAGGCCAATCTGTCACTGAAACACATTAGCTGATTTCTAGTAACCTTGGGAGAAAGGTGCGAATTTTTAGCTACTCCTACACTGCTGGCTCTAACTTTTACTTCTTTCTCCAGTATTCCTCCTTACTAATCTAATGCTAAAACCTGTGTTTGGATATTCAACATTGTCTTTGGGCTTTGAAAAACATTTTTAGCCCCAACTATCATGTTTTTCCTTAAGTTTTTCTTTTTATGACATGACTTTATCCAAGAACCTCGCAGTTGAATTAGATGCCTTTCCTCTCATCCCTCAGCATCCCGTATATTCCTCTGTCACAGTTCTTATGACAAACTGTACAGTTATCTCTCTGTCATGTCAAATGCCAAGATTTATGAACCCAAAGGCCAGCTAAGCTACCCGCTGTTATACATCCCACGACTAGCACACTGCCTAGTATGCAGACCAAACATAATAAATGTCTACTAAAAAAAGAATGAAGTTAAAGAAGGTGGTCTTCTAGAGAAGGGCAGATGGAAATGAAAAGAAAAGAAAAGGGAGAAAGGACTTCTCATTTCATTTTTGAAATGATGACTATAAGGCTGTTTCCCTAGAAATAGACCCTAAAATCAACCACCATATTAGTAGAAAAATAATAAGTAATATCTCTCTAAAAAATTTAAATAATTTATCTTTACGGACAAAATATAAATATTACATCTGTATTCCCAATTCTTTTTTATCCTTCCCAGCCAAGAACTTCAAAATGAGGAAATAAGTCTGGTCTCTGAGTATAAAAATTTAAAAGAAATGCATAATAGGTGAGAGTAGGGGTAAGCCAATCTCATATTACTTGAGTAGCTTCTATGTTGAAACTCGTTTTACAGCACTACGAGGTTTACAAATTAAACTATAAATGTGTTAGATTTACAGTCATTTGGGCTCTGTCTATTTGATGTTAATATCCGGTTGATTGAAGTGTCCAGATGTTTTGCTGTGATATAAAAACATCCTTAGACTACCAAGTACTTCATGGTAATAATTGTACTTTAAATAGCTGATAGAATTATTTTATTGTTGACAGCTCTTGAACCTAATTTGGGTGGAAGACTGTTCTCCTGAAATAAAACTATCTGTGGATTCATTTTTCTTGCAGAATACAATAAAATGTACTCACGCCTCCAGCTGCTTCTTATTGAAACTCTGTAAGGCCTGCAGATATAAAACTTTCATTTCTACACCGGCTGTAAGACTATCAGAATTCTTTTTTATCTTTGCCACTGACCAGTTGAGTGACCCTGAACAAAACATACCATGACATTGGCCTCAACTCTTTCATTTGTAAAATTCACGCATGTTCTAAGTGATTATCAGGGACTTTTGTAGCCCAATATTCCATAACATAAAAATTTTGAACTCCACCTGAAAACAACATCATTGTCCTAAACCCCACAGTGTATAGCGGCCTTCTTCATTGAACAAAACACTGACTTGTATGTGGATTTTGATTGTCTGGACATGAAAGCAGGAACAATAGGCCTGACTCTCATCTTTTCTGGGCCTCGGTAGCACAGCATAATGCGAACTAGTGCACTCAGATTTTGCTCTCATCTTCAGGAGCTTCTTAAATTTCACCAAGTTAAAAGTAAAGAAGGAGTGGGTCATTCACATTGTTTACTTATTCTCTGTGTTGCTTTTTTAAAAATCCATTTTAATTCCAGCATATTTCATCTTACCAGCATAATTAGGAAGCAAGAATTCAAGTCACTCAGTGACTCTGTCTCCAGGCTATACTTTTGGTAATAATAATATGAATATAATTACTAGCATTTGAGAAGCAGTGATTATGTGCTACACACTTTGTAGTATAACAATTATTTTTTACTGATGAAAACTCTTAAGTTCTACAGGGGCTTGTAAAGATTGGAAAGAAACAGGGTCAGTACTAGAAAATATCTGGAGCTTTTTAATGTCTCTGTAATACTCCTCCTCAAGGAAGCACAGAACCTACGAATGATGAGCAAGTGAGTTCTTCTCTGTGCGACTTCCCTCAAATCTAACCTGGCTCCACAGTGAAAGTCGGAAGAGCAGAATCCAGCATGTGACAAAATCCTCCTTTGAGGGAACCATTTCTTTTTCTGTCTTCACACCTTCACCAGAGCTCTGCCTCTGTGGTATGGACGCTACATATGGTATTTATGATGTAACTCTTTGCTACCGTTGGAGTTAGGATTACAGAATTGACAGTTCATCATTGCAATCATTACAGAAGCATTAAAATTTCACTTTAAATCTCTAGCAATAATCTTAAGAATGTATCTTAATTTTCTGAAGCAAGATTTGTTAACATATCCAAAAATGTATCATCACTTTTATTTCCTTAGGGCAGTTTTACTTTAGGATAAAGCCCTTTTATAGGAAATGATTGTGTAGGAGTTTGAACTTCATAGGAATCAGAAAGAAGAACAAGGAAAGACAGGTTCTAGATTACGGCAGGCTTCTCACATTATAACTAAAACAAGAACAGCAGAGCACTAAGCCAGTCCATAGTTAAGCTTAGCAAACTTTTTTTTTTTTTAAACTGGAATATTTGTCGGAACTCCGGAGTAGAATGTAAGACGCATCCAACTGATGGAAACAAAACTATGTTACTGAAAATGAGCCATGGAATCATACAGGTTGATATGTTGATAGCTTTCTACTTAAGTAGATAAAATGAGAAAGATTTATCCCAATATTAGAGAGAGACTTGAGTAAGATCTTTATTTTTGCCACATTCCTTAATCAGAAGTTACTTTCTTTCAATGTGCCCTTATCTACTCATATTTCTCAAAATTTCCTATATTTTTAATTTTGACTTGAAGACAAGCTCTGAACGAAGTCCATGATATTTTAATAGACTGCTGTTTTGACTGAAAAAAAAAAAAAAAGGCTTAGAGCAGACAGTGAAAAGTCATACAAATTGTTTGACCACATAGACTGGGTCAGTTTTATGTAAAAAACAAAACAAAACAAAAAAAACCTCATTCTTAACGCTAAAAATTCTGATGGCTCTGTTCACAAAACACAGCTTACTATAAAGGCCATCTTGAGGTTATGCATAACACAATAGGGGAAAGCCAGGGACTGAATAGTTGTTAAGGTGTACAATAAGTACACCCCGGTATGGCTGTCTCCTACCACATTTTTAAGCCACCATATTGACTCATCTGTTTTGTTATCACTTGTACATGTTGATATAAAAAATGTTAAACTTTCATCTTGTTTTATTGCCCAGTAATGTTCAAAACACATGAGAGGAGAGGGGTGGAGTAGGTGTTAGGAGTTTGTGATGTTAAAGGATGCTAGAAAGTTAAGTATTGTGTGAGACAGAAGACTGAGGTCAGAACTACATGAGAAGAATATGAAGGAAGGAGTTCATCCATGGACTGCACCAAAGAAGCCTCAATACAACACGCTGATTCAGGATAAAAAATGGTCTTTGAAATCTGAAAATATACTTAAATACCACCTTTATGGATTTTAATACATGTGTTTTTCATAAACCACATAATTGCTGTGAGTCCTCAAGTTCTTACTTGAAAAATAGGCATAATAATATCTACAATAGAAGAAGAAAACCTTATTCTCACAATTACAATTACAATAATATTTGCAATGTGTATAATATCTGACACCATGTAATTCCCAAACTGTTGATATATATTCAATAAAAACATTTAATCACTTCAGTGAAGTGATTACCTTGCATTACTAGAAAAAAGAATATGAAGCTTAAAAGAGTATTCCTTCTCCAATGACCCCCCAACTGGAGAAAATCAAGAAAAGAAAAACATTTGATCAATTTGATCATTATAAAATGGCCTCATGCTAATCAATATGTTTGTGTAGCTCTCATTGGAAACTTTGGTTCTCTTTACATCTGGAAAATTCCAAATTCAGGATCAGTCAAAATCTGCCACTTAAGTCATGGATGAATTCATACAATAATAATAGCAGTGGTGTTGATGGAAAAGATAATGTGAAAGATAACAGTACCTAGCAGTTATTAATTGCTCACTCTGTCCGTTTCTTTGCTAAGTGTGTCTTATGAATTACATCATTAATCCTTGCAATGATCCTAACAGTTAGGTACTAAAATGGTTCTTTATCTATACATGGGAAACATGAAGCATTAAGGGGTTAAGTAACTTGTTCAAAGTCCCATAACTAGGACTTGTAGAGTGGGATTTAAACCCACTAGTTTGGCACCAAAATGTGCCTTTTCCTTCATCTACGTAGTTGCCATAAGCAAGTCTTGGTAACTTTAACTTCCACTTTCAGTATAAATCCAAGGTTATCATCCTCTACAAGGACTCCCGAAATTGCCTTCTATTGATATAAGGACCTCTTCTCTTGATATCTAAAGGAAGAAGGTCACAAAGAAATAATGAGAAATGAAGTTCAGGCAGAGGAAGAAGAGTCTCCTTCCAAGGAACCTGAGGAGAGAAATTTCCCTATTATTTTACATATGAAATCCATTAAAATTATATTGGAGAATGAAAGAACCTGAGGAGAGAAAATTCACTATTATTTTACACATGAAATCCATTAGAATTATATTGGAAAATAGAGTCAAGTGAAGGAAATTATTCCTTTGAAAAATTGTTTTCTTCAACCAACTTCACCATTCTTATTCTGCAACTTTATTCTACTTATTCTTTATTGTTCCTGCCATGATCAGTCCCAGGGTAAGAGGTGTTAGAGTCAGTGTCAACCTGTTGATATAATTCTAGTCTGCTTTTGGAATCTTGTGGATATCATTAGTGCTGTCATCAGCACTTATTCTAGGGGAGTGTTTTTTTCTTTCAGTGAAGACCTTACGTTGAAGCTCACTTAAGGCAGGGGACAACCTTTCATCTGAATGGCCATATATGATTAGTCCCTATGCTTGGATTTTTATGGTCCACCAATCTTTGGAGGATTCTACACCTTTTCAGATAGCCATCTTTAGCAAAAATTATTTTAGCATAACACTATCCTGATTACTTTTGTGTGGTCCAAATCTGATACAAGCGGAGCTTTCCCTTGCTGAAGCCACCACAATATGCCTTTAGCCCACCAAACAGGAGGGGTCCCTTCTATTTAAACATTTAAGTCCTAATTACCAATGACAATGTCTTTCAAACTTAGAGACATGTTGTACATTATGGACAAGAAGTAGAAGAAACTGGCTGTAAAAGGGGCAATGTAAGGATGCAACTATGACAATTTTACTGATTTACATGTATCTAGTTCTGCCTAAAAATTCTTATCTCAATGACTATGCCAAAAAGATTATTTTCAAGGATTTATCATTTGGTACATGTTTTTGACACTTTTATTCCCTACTACATTTTCACTAAGATAAATTCGATGTTTCCTTATTTGTTTTCTAAATTCAAAAAGAATAGATTCTGAAAATAAAACAGATTCAGTGTTCAAAAATGTGTTGATACCATACCTTCTTTGGAAAAATCACTTTACCTCCCTTAGTTTAGTTTCTGTTTCAATGTCTACAGTGGTGACACTGTCTCTCCAGATTTCAGTTGTCTTGTATTCACACTCTGTTCAGTTATTTTTCCAAGTCAAAAATAAATACTTTTTACAGGCTACTAACACCATCCTTATTACATGCCTAAATTGGTGGTCACAATTACAATGTTAAGGGACTAAGAAGGAAGAAAATGAAAGCATTTTGATATAATAGGATATATGTCTGTTTTCTCCAATATGCTGAAAAATTGGTACATAACTATAAATGTATTATAGTATAGAATTTGGAAGCAAACAAAACAAAACAAAACAAAAACAATTTTAACTAACCACATCATTACCATTTGTGGCTGTTTTATTAAAATTACAATGAAATGTGCTATGTATATTTTATTCCAGTTTGAAAATTATTTATCTTTGTGTAGATAAATGGCCTTCATGGAAGCATCAGGAATGTAAAATTTTACTGTAAAATACATACTCCAAAAAAGTATAGAAATGACATTTTGGTAATGCAAACTGTATATAATTAGACTTCAGATGCCATTCCACACTAGAAACCATATATCTGTCTGAAATTTAATTAGTATTACTTACCCTATAGCCGCAGATTACTGAACCAAACAAGTAACTGGAAAGCATATCTTTTTATTTAGCTAGTTGAGAGCATTTACTTTCATATAAGCCCACCTTTCAACTTAAATAATGTGCCCAGAGCTATGTTTCTTGTTTTCACTACCTATTTCATTTCACACAGGTTTGATGTTTGCATCCTAATTTTCTAACCTTGAATACTGGGGTCTTCCATATATTTAATGAGGTCTGCTAATAAATCTTCAGTTCTCCTCGAGTAAGCAATCCTAGTGCAGACTCAGCTCTGTCTCCTTTGACTTTCCTGGAGTCCAAATAAGATTTGTGCTCTGACAGAGTGAGCATTTACTTTATCAGAAAGCATATTAGGGTGGGCATGTCTCAGCATAATGTGCACCAGAATCAGAGTGGATGACTAATTTGTTCTGCTATTAAGTGGATAATACAATGATTTAGGCATGTAGATATGAACCAGCCAGCACTTTACAAATTATATGTAGCATATTTCATCTTGAATCTGGCCAATCCTAGAACCTTTCATGTATTAAGTGACATTTACAGGAAAGGCCAGGCTTTGCCCAGAACTTAGAAATGTTTACCTAAGAGGAGGTAAGAAGATAATAACTAAGAATTAATTAAAGGTAGTCTCAGTTATGTCCATTTTATAAATTTTGTTTTATACTAGTCTAGTTTTAGCGAATTTCTTCCATGCCTAAAGACTTAAAAAAATAGTACAATGTCAAGGAACACACATAAACCAAAGAAATATAAAAATATTCATTAGAATATCATTCTAAGCAATAACTTATTTGTCACCAAAATAATTCTCAATGTGTATGCATGCATGTGGGGATATGTATATTCTGGAAAACATTATCCACCCTTTCAGTGTGCTGTTGTGAAGCCGGAAGGCCCCTTGGCTTTGCCTGTTCACACATCTGCTTCCCCTTGACCTTCTGCAGTGTTGTGACACAGCAAGAAAGCCCCACCAGAACTTCACCAGACGTCCACGACACACTTCTTTGTACTTTCCAACTAGAAAATAATCCTCTTTTTCTTTTCTTTATTTTATTTTTTTTTTATTTTTGGAGACAGAGTCTCATTATTATTGCTTCAGTTCAGTGGCATCACCACAACTCACAGCAACATCAGTCTCTTGGGCTCAAGCTAATCTTCTGCCTCAGCCTCCCAAGTAGCTGGGACTACAGGCAGGCACCACCACTTACAGCTAATTTTCCTATTTTTTTGTACAGGTAGAGTCTTGCTTTTGCTCAGGCTGGTCTCTTCTGGCCTCAAGCAATCCTCCTGTCCTGGCCTCCCAAACTGCTGAGATCACAGGTGTGAGCCACTGTGCCCAACCTATAAACCTCTCTTATTAAAAATAAATTACCCTAGACTGGGTGTGGCAGCTCATACCTATAATCCCAGCACTCTGGAGAGCCAAGGCCGGAGAATTGCTTGAGCTCCCCAGTTCAAGAGATTCATTTGAACTCAGGAGTTTGAGGTTGCTCTGAGCTAAGAAGCCATGGCACTCTACCCAGAGCAATAAAGTGAGACACTGTCAAAAACTAAACTAAACTAAACTAATTTAAAATAAAATAAAAATTACCCGAATATGAAGCCAGTAGACAATCTAAGGTAGGCCCACATAAGAGAAAAACTCAAATCAAGCTGGGGGAAAGGGGAAAAGAGGGAGAGAAGGGAGGGGATTGCTGTGCTTCCTCTGAATGGGCACAGTATAAGGGTATATGGCACTCATTTTAGGTGTGACACAAAGCTACAACAGGACTGTACCTAACAAATGCAAATATTGTAACCTAGTCACTTGTACCCTCACATTAAACCAAAATAAAAAATAAGTAACATAAATAAATAAAAAATAAAAATAATATTTAGCATCCCTGTTTGAGAAATGTTTCATTTTCTTCTTTAAGAATTTTAGTATCTGATATTTTACAATTAAAATGTATCTACTTTACAATCAGAAAAATGTCCTATTAAAGAGATTCATTGTATAAGTTGATTGGAATGGACAGTCACACTTCTCTAATCATATTTCATTAAATCAAAATGTTTATTTAATTTTTCAAACACCTTTGAAAACTGAGTAATTACACATATTGTGGGAGCCATGACTTACCCTTGCATGCTGTGAGAGCCATAAATCTAAAAAAAGATTTGAAAAATATAGGCAATGTTCCAGACTTACTTAAACTCTCCTTTACTTTAGACATATCTTTCTTGACCTATGCTGTTTATAAAAAAGTTTTATAAAGAATTAACATTTAATGTTTCAAAGGCAATTATAGGCTTTTAAATTAACCTTCCCAGTGATTGATTTTTTTTTATCTTTAGTTTTCAGATAGTTTAGTTTATTCATCACTGCAAAGGTAGAAATAATCTTTTTGTATGAAGAACAAAGTAGTTTCAAAGCAGTCTAAAGGGCCAAAATACAGAAGAATTGAACTTTATGATAGACCTCTGAATTATGATCTGGGAAGAGGTAAAATTTTTTTATACAACCATAAAAAGAACCATGTTAAGATTTCCTTCAACTCATTAATTAATAAGATAATAAGTAAGTTGTAAACACTGGCTCAAACAAAAATTTGACTTGTAGAAATTAATATTCTCTAGTAAGCAAAATTTGTTTGCACTACTAATGTAAGAACTCATTGCCATTGCCCTCAGTTTTCCACAGTTTACACCCTAATCAAAAATAGTTTAAAATACTCTAGACAGTAAGAAGTCGTTCAAACATGCACACCAGGGGAATTAGAGAATCCCTTGTAATATCTTTTGCCCATTTCCAGATCCGAGACAATTTTTCTTTGACAGCCCCAAGTATTATTTCTGGCAGATTTAGGTAGAACATTAAAAGTTTCCAGATGAGAAGATACTTTATACAAAAGCAAAAACTTACCTCTCCCACAAAAGTATTTTAACTTTATCTTCCACAGATGATACACCTATTTGTCACCAGTCTGTGTCTCTAGGCTGCTGTCTCACAACGTTCTTCCCAGTCTCTCTATATTTAAGTTATATACAGGGCCTGACACAAACAATTACTTGTTTAATATGGACAAATCTTCCAGGGGGAACTAGAAGGAAAAACCCAGATTGTAGTTTCCAGGGTACTTGCATTTCCTGATGATACTATATCTCTACTACAGTAGCAGCACATCGTGCACACCAAATAAGCATTCACTGAAAACTGGTTACCAAGAAATCCTTTTTGTATTAGGATGCTTTGATTCTTTTTTTTTTTTTTTTTTTTGCGCAGAGTGTCACTTTATTACCCTTGGTAGAATGCCATGGTGTCACAGCTCACAGCAACCTCCAACTCTTGACCTTAGGCCTCTTGCCTCAGCCTCTGGAGTAGCTGGGACCACAGGTGCTCACCATAATGCCCGGCTATTATTTGTTGCAGTTTGGCCAGGGTTGGGTTCAAACCCACCACCCTTGGTATAAGGGGCCAGCACCCTACTCACTGAGCCACAGGTGCCACCCAGATGCTTTGATTCTTGAAGAATATTAACATAGAGGATACTACTCCTCCTAGAAAGTGAGAATAAATATCTTAATCTAAATTGATAAGTAAACTATTACTCAAAACAATTATTTAATTGCAAGGAAAGATATCACTAAGGTGACAGAAAACCTTGGAGGTAAAGAAAAAAAGAAGAAGAATCCTATTCCAAAGGACGGGTTTTTATCATAGAATAATCCTTGTTACAGAGAAAATTCTCACCTTTTTCCCCTCTCACCATCCCCTTTTTAGGGACTAAAACTTAAGGAGAAATTCACTCAAAAAAGAAAAAAAAGGACCACTAAAAACAACATATCAAGGGCACAATACTCTTTACAGTAGCAGCAAAGAAAATAAAATACCTAGATATATACTTAACATAGGGACAATTATGAAATACTGAGAAAGGAAATCACAGTGGATATAAACAAATGGGAAAACATCATGCTCACGGGTCAGCAGAATCAACATGATTTAAAATGTCTATACTCCCCAAAGTAATTTACAGATTCAATGCAAATCTCATAAAGACACCAACATCATATTTCACAGATATTGAAGAAATAGTTAAACACTTCAAGTAAAATCAGAAAAGCCTCCCAAAAGCAAATGGCATTTTATGTAATAAGAACACATCTGGAGGTGTCACTTTACCAGACTTCAGGCTACACTGTGAGGCTACAGAAGTCAACACCACAAGGTAATGGCACAAGAACAGAGACTCAAATCAACGGGTCAGAATACTGCATTCAGATAGAAAATCATCTTCATATCGCCATCTGATAGTCAACAAAGCAGACAAAAATATACAATTTGGAGAACATCTTCTTAAGTAACGTATCCCAAGACTGGAAAAGCAAGCATGAGATGTACTCAATACTAATGTGAAACTAGTAGATGAATGACCACACACCCACACAAGAGAAAACCACATTTAAAGTCAGGAAGGGGGCAGGGGGTGGGAAGCAGGGGGTCTGATAAGGTCTCACCTCTTGGTTACTGTGTAGGGGTATATGGAGCACCTCCTGGGTGAAGGGCTCAGCTGCAACTTGGAGTTTACCTGACAATGCAAACAGTGTAAATTGATTGTATATACCCTTATATTAATCTGAAGTTTAAAAAATATATAGTATTTAAAAAAGAAAAGGGAAAAAAGGTGCAATAGGTAAAAGAATCATTAACCATTAAATGATGCTAGAAAATCTACATAAACACATGTAAAAGAGTGAAACAGGAAGAACAAATCTCACCACTCAAAAAAACTAATGCACGATGGAAAATAGACTTAAACCTAAAATATAAAGGTGTAAGAATTCTAAAAGAAAATGTTGGAAAATCTCTTATAGATATTGGCCTCGGCAAGGAATTTATAAAGAAGACCCAAAAAGCAATTACAGCAACAACAGCTAAATAAATAGGGTCTGAACAAGTTAAAGAGTTTCTATGTAGCCAAAAACACAATTAATAAAGCAAATAGAAAACTTATAAAATGGGAAAGGATATGTTCATACTACACATCTGTTAAAGGACTGATAATTGGAATCGGCAAAGAAATCAAGCAAATTATCAAGAAAAGATTAAAAAACTAGAAACTTTTCTAAAGAAAATAGGCAAGAAATGTGAAAGAACCATCTGTAAACTATAAAATTTTGAAATGTTAACAAAAAAAAAAGAAGATAGGCTAATGGCCAATAAGCACATGAAAAAACATTCAACATCTCCAATTATCAGGAGAATACAAGTCAAAGCCACAATGAGGTATCACCCTACCCCAGTGAGAATGGCTCCCATTATAAAGCGTCAAAGCAACAAATTCTGGCCTAGATGCTCAGAGAAAGGAGCACTCATACACTGTTGGTGGGACTGCAAAGTAGGACGTCTATGGAAAGCACTATAGAGATTCCTCAAAGAAATGAAAGTAGATCTACCATTTGATCTGCTTTTGATAAAAATGACACCTGCACTTGAATGTTTATAGTAGTACAATTCGCAACTGCAAAGATGTGGACACAACACAAGTGCCTGTCCTAACATGAATAAATTAATAAATTGTGGTATGTGTATACCATGGAGTACTATTCAGTCATTAAAAAGATGGTGATCTAGTATCTGTTGTGATAATCTAGATAGAATTAGAGATTATTCTTCTGAGTGAAGTACCACAAGAATGGAAAAACAAACACCACATGTACTTGATTTCTAAATTGGAACTCTTTGACCATCACTTGTTTTCCCACATGAAAGCAAAGCTCAATGAAATTCAAGAATGAGAGAGGGAGGAGAAAGGGAGGAATAAATCAGAGCCAACAGGTGCATGGCATGGGCACATCGTGCCCATTCTAAGACTTACACTGTCATCTTAGATAAGCATGACTTGGAAAGCTGATGAGAGAAGTAGTTACAAGTGTATAATCACTTCCAGGCAAAAATGTCTGGAATGGCATAAAATGCTAGAGGGAATAACTTACGTTCTGTTGGCAGCAGAAAGAGCTGTGGTCCTCAGTGAAGTAGACAGTGCATTATGCTTAGTCTTATGGCCACTGTGAAACAAAAACAGCATTCGTTAGAGTAATATCAAGCAGGTAGCATTAGAGTAGCCTTCATAGTAATTAGCAGTAACATTAGTAACATTAACACAACACAAGTGACAGAGAAAGTAACAGCAAAACTAGAGGTATTGGTATCCAGAAACCATGGACATCTTTCTTTCTCCAAACATTCTAAATAAACAACAAAAAGGATAAATCCAAAACTAGGAACACACTAGTGCACAAGGATGTGGCAAGTCTAATTTTAAAAATAATGGGTTGGGTTATATTCAAGTATCTCTCTGATGAGGGCTAAATGTTTACTTTCCCTGTGCTGGGAAATGAAAAATCCACATGTATCTTGTTAGATATTCTCCCTGGCCTATGCAGTTAAAATGACTAAACCTGAGGTTTGTACCAATAAGAGCAAAGATGCACAGCACACCAGGGCAGCTCAGCCACAAGTGTTGATTCACTCTGCTTGCAATTTTCCTAGTGCCAAACCAAAAACTAGACAGTTATGACTCTGGTTCACACCTCCTTTGTAATCACAGAAGAAAATCAGACTTTGAGAAGCTAAGAAACTAGCAATGAAAGTCTAATCATGTTTGTAAGTGCATGAGAAACTTTGTGTGTTCATTTCTAAGTGCATTGAATGCCAACTCCTACTCTCCATTTCCCTTCACTTTTATGAAGATATTTTAGAATTTCCAGTAAATGAGCCAGGATCATTTTTATTATCCGGGAACACATTAAAATCTGGCTAAAACATTTGCCATATGATGATCTTTGTTCCCCTTTAAGTACACATAAGTTGCTTCTCTATAGAGAAAATTACTGCTAAATGCAAAGACTTCTTAACTTTATAGGATTTTTTTTACAAATACTTAATAAATTGAACATTACAAAGTTGTCTTTCACTAAGGAATAAGAAAACATTTCCCAGATATGCATGCACAAACTCTACCTCATCAATCCTGAAATTTTTGACCCAATATTTTGTCAGGATCCCTATGGTCCGGTCTTGGTCACTGCAGGAAGGAACCACGCGTTGCACGGATTAGAAGTACAAGCTTATGGGAGATGAGCTAACCTGAGCTGCAAGGTAGCCCTGAGCCCCCTCCGCAACGGCTATTTATTAAGGTTATACACAAAAGGTGTGGAGAGTTAAGGTAATTGCATATGAGGGTTGCCTGCGTAACGATTGCCACGTGCTCCCCTCACGTATTCTTTCCTCACAACCCTCATGAAGCACTACTAAGCATCAATGTTTAACACATGCTTACTAGTGAGTGACTGACCTTATCTCATTCTGGAACACTGAGTTACTTGAGGGATTGCCCCCAAGTCAGGAAACCTCTCTAGGCTTACGGGGAGACTGTCCTGTTCTCAGCGTTTCCTTTTAGTAGGATAAAAATTAGTAACTGTCCTTTGCAAGCATGGTGTCCATTCCTCTACAATATTTAAATAATATTTTATCTGGGCTTTTATTTATTTATTTATTCATTTATTTATTGTGATTTTTTGGTCAGGGCTGGGTTTGAACCCACCACCTCTGGCATATGGGGCCAGTGCCCTTCTCCTTTGAGCCACAGGTACCACCCTAGCTGGGCTTTTAAAACCTTTCCAAATTGTCATTACTTTATCATGTCCCTTCCATAGTGTGTTCCAGAAATCAGTTGACAAAGGTCCACATAGCATGCTTTGCCTCCAGCTTCTCACTCTATCTTTTATGCTCTCTCACTGTGACTCTGATAACTTCTTCCAGACCTTTCAAATGTTAGACTAATCCACCTGTCTTAAAGGAAACCTAAAAAGACTAATGTCCCCCTCTCTGGTATTGGTTCTTCTCAGCATTGCTCTGAAATCAGGAATTTGTTATCATATTTTTGTTTATAGACTGCCCTGCAATTGTTCTCTCATCGCTTCAATTTTGTAACAAAATTCACTTTTGTAACTTTGTTTGTTGGTAAAAATATAGGTACAGTTCTAATGAATTCTGAGAAAGACAGGAAGCAAGGGAGAGAGAAACAGAAAAGAGAAAATAATGAAAAACTCATGTACTCTTTTATGTCAATTAAAGTTAAGGCACTGGTGATAATTTTTCCCTATAATTCCCCAAAGAAAGCACAGTTATACTAACAAGGACACACATCACCACTTCGAGGTTATTTCTGCCGCAGAAAACATAATCTAAATCTGATAGTGGAGAAATATCAAATTAAACTAAAGTGAAAGGCATTCTCCCCAAATTTGCCTGGTCTTCTTCATAAACTTCAAATTTGACAAAAAATATAAAGTAAGGATGAGGAAATGATTTAGACTTAAGGAAATTAAAGAAATACAGCAACTGAATGTAACACGGTGCAACCATCACCACAAACAATTCTTAAAGTTTTCATCACCCCAAATAGAAACCTCATATCAATTTACAATATTTCCCCCTTCTTACCCAATTCTTTACTTTCTATTTCTATATATATTCTTCCTCTGGGCATTTTCATATATGGAAATCATGCAATAGTTTTTTGTGATTAATTTCATTTTGCACAATGTTTTCAAGGTTCATCCATGTTGAAGTATAGACCATTGGTTTATATTTTTAAGTTGAATAAAATTTTATTTTAATAACATACCACAATTTATGTATAAATTCATATGGTAACAGAATTTGAGTTTTTCCACTTTTTAGCTATCATGAAAAATGTCACAAATGAACATTCATGAAGGGTAATTTTTTGTGTCAAAATATATTTTCATTTCCTTTGAATATATAAGTAGGAATAAAATTACTTGGTGATGTGTGAAGTCTATGTTTAAATTTTCAAGGAACATCTAGATGATTTTCCAAAGTGGTTGCACCATTTTATGTACCCATCGAAAAAGTATGAGGGTTCCTATTTCTTCTTTCTTACCAACATTGCTTATTTTTTTATTATCTTAGTATAGTTGTATCTCATGGTTTTGATTTGCCTTTTCCTGATGGTCAATGACATTGAGGCTCTTTTCATGGACACACTGGGCACTTGTAGGAAGTTCAATTTTTGTTGTTGATTGCTGTGCTTTTGGCGTCATGCCTCAGATTTCTTTGCATAACCTAAGATCACTAAGATTTATTCTTATATGTCCTTCTAAGGGTTTTATAGTTTTAGCTATTGTGTTAAGGCGTATGGTCTATTTTGGGTTAATTTTTATAAATGTTAGAAGGAAGTGATCAAAATTCATTCTGTTGAATGTGTATATACAATTAACCTCAGTAACATTTGTTGAAAAGACTACTCTTCCTCCCATTGAATTATCTTGGCATTCCTCTTAAAAATCAATTCTCTGAAAAGGCTCTGACAGAAAAATGGTAGAGTAGGGAATCCCAAAACTCCATCTCTCTACAAAAGCAATGAATAAGCTAGCAAAACTCATCCAAATCGAATTTGGGGGACCCTTCAATGATTTCCATTGTCTTGGATACCTTCACTGTCACCTTGGGATAAGCTTTAGCAGGTCTCTCTCTGATCTGTCTCTTTCCCTGATTTCTCGGTTAAGTGCCTCTGTTGCTATCACAGAAAGCTGTTTTAGCCTACACTCACTGCTTACTAATTGCCCTATCACTTTTGAAAATTCCCTGGGGCATAACTTGCTACACAGTCTGGTGTTAATTTGAGTTCCTTTGCAGATGTAGTATTTGGGTCCAGGATTAACGGTTCATTCTGATTCCAAGATGGTTCTTTTCCACCTCCTTTCCCCTTAGTTCCCTTTGGTAAATTTTTAACTCAGTTAAGGATTAGCTTGTCCCTGTCACGGAAAAGCTTTCCTCTTAATTGTTTACCAGTTTCCTACGAATTGCGTACTACTAAAGTCTCCAACGTTTTTATCCAGGAAGTCCAAGAGCTTGAACTTTCCTACACTCTATTCCGAACAAAGTATTGTTCCCTGGGGAAAAGTTTCAGAAATATTGGTGGCTAAGGCCTTCTTTCCCACCAGGATAGTCTCCGCCACTGCTCCGGAGGTGGGGACGGGAGAGTGGAGCCACGCGTCTTCTCGGCTTGAAGGGCCACCTGGGTATCATTCTCGCTACAAAGGAGCTGGAGAGTGGGCAATTGGGACACTAATACTTTTGGCCTGTATCTCCTAGGGTAGGATTTTCATCCTAAAAAAGAGAAATAAGTGGATAAAGGAAGAGACTCCCAGACTTCTCTGTGGCTCTTGTCTGAATAAAGATTCTACAACCTGGATCCTGAGTGGGCTGAGAAACGCTAGCGTGTTGCTCTTCCCAGGAAGATTGGGAAGCAGAGCGCGCGATGCTCCTGACTGTACTGGCTGAGGATGGCGCTTCCATCGCGCTGAGCTGGAGAAGAGCCGGGTAGAAGTGGGTGAGGAAAGGGGATCCGGGCTGTAAAACTACACACTCTCTCTACTCAATTTAATTTTTCTTAAATTTTCTTGAAATAAAGGCTTGTTTACTGTATAGCTCTTAGAAATTGTCTAGAAATGTTAATTTTTGAAATAATTTTTACCTGCAAGGTAGTTTCACTGGGGATAGGCTTCCATTCAGAGTGATTGTCTCTATACAAATATTTTGACCTAATTGGCTAGTAAGAAGTAATATTAACTAATCAATCATGATCATTAAGTCCAATGTGAGAAATCAGTCAAAATGAGAACTTATACTTTCCCCATGGATGTGAGCAACAATTTTCTTGGAGTTCTCAAGTCCTCAAACCCTGTCTTTTGAATACTCATTTATTTGACTATTTATTTTGAAATATTATATGTTCAAGAAAAGTATGAAATTTGCAGTTGAGAGAACTAAAGATGAATAGAAATGATCATTTCTGTGGGAGAATTTAGACAGTTAAACAAATAAGAGACAAAGATACCAGAGTAAAGAGGAAGAGACTCCAAATAAACAACAGCAGGGTAATGTGAATGTTCAGAGAAAAGGAGTTTCAGATTGGTTGTAATCCTTTTAGCAAACTTCCCAGACATGGAAAATTGAAATAATTTAGTGATTAAAGGATTGTGATAATGTACAGAGTAAGGCTGATATCAAAGAAAATGATTTTATCTTATCAGTGAAAAATGAATTTAAAAGATTATTGTGCTGCCCTGTTTAGAAAACAGTGTGTCAGGTTGTTACTGGAAACCAAATACCCCTGAGAGTTTTAGAAAAGGATTGAGGAAACTAAAGCTTCAATTGGTGTGCTGACAAGAGGAATATTTTGCCCCAAGAATAGGAAAAGGAAAAAGTAGACAGGATGGCAAGATATGATGATCACAAAGAAGCTAAGGTAGTTGACTGATAGGATAAAACACAGGAACTAAAAGTAAGGGGGCACAAGTTCAGATCCTAGCTGCATTACTGCAATGTTATCTTGTGCATGAAAATTATTTATCTAAACTTAATTTTATCATATGTAAATTGGTGCTTGGAGGTTTTAATGAAACCTCTAAATAACAGAATGTAAATCTATGTTAACTTTCATTTTTCTGAGACAGAGCCTCAAGCTGTAACCCTGGATAGAGTACTCTGACATCACAGCTCACAGCAAGCTCCAATTCCTGGGCTCAAGCAAGTCTCCTGCCTCTGCCTCCCAAGTAGCTGGGACTACAGGTGCCCGCCACAATGCCCGGCTATTTTTTGGTTGCAGCTGTCATTGTTGTTTGGTGGGCCCGGACTGGATTCGAACCCGCCAGCTCAGGTGTACTTAGCCACTTGAGCCACAAGCGCCAAGCCATAAATCTATGTTAACTTTCAAGAGAGAAAAGACATTCCAGTTAATCAGAATCAATTTTTCATACTATAATAATCCAAAAGTATTTTAATATTTTCTTAAAATTAATTACTTTTATAAGATTCAACTCATCTACTTCAATTTATTGCCATTTATTTGCTCAAATTTAACATCAGATATTATCATTTTCCAACTTAAAATATTTGCTTATTAAAATATAGATTCTTCCAACCAATATTCTGATACAGGGCATTGGGCATTAATTCTAGGAATTTATTTGTTGATTCCTGGGATGATTCTGATGTAGGAAAGCTGGGGATCACAGTTTGAAAAATATTGCTTTAATGCAGTGATTCACAAATTGTTTTGACTTTTAGACCAAATTAAAATAAATTCTGATGCCCAAATCCACACATGGAGATTCTTATTTAACTAGGGTAGAGTGTGGCTTGGGAGTTTGGAAGTTACAAGGTCTCCACAGGTATTTCTAATGGGCAGCCAAGTTTGAGAACCACCGATATGTGGACAGGACTCCTGGTGTCTGTTAAGTTTTTCTTCGAAACTTAATATGACAGCCTCTTAATGATGTTGAAGAATATATAGATGCTAGAACTAAATAGTCTTAGAGTTTTTAGTATGATATGGACTTTCGAAAAAAGCAATCTCATCCTTTAAGAAAACTTGCAGGGGACAGCAGCTATCGGTGGTCTTATTTGATTTCCTTTTCTTTCTGTTACCATGTAGTTTATGTTTGCAATTTGTCATCTATTTTCCTTCAGATGTTTATTTCCTCTAGGTTTGTGTTGTATCCTTTTTTCCCCTTTACTTCCCCACATTCATTGTTTCACATTAATATTCAGTAAGTTCCAGCCCATTAGACCCCCCTGAACGTCCTGCATTCTCCACATCTTCCTATTCTATATAGTTTTTTCAAACCTATTGTGGTGGCAGTGCTTACCTGCATTTTTAGGTTATTTATTATTTAAGAAAACAAGATAAAACAAAAATAATTTGTTCTTTCAAAACTGTCTTTAGAAATAGTCTTCATTCTTCATTCTAAATAGTCAAATGAAATCCATAAGTGCCTAGCTTTGTAAGATTAACAATAAAAAGTTATAAATAGCCATGCATAAAGACAATAATAAACTGCACAAAGTTTGTGCAATAAAATATTCACAAAGACAACAATAAACTGCATTTTTCCAACAGTTTTTTCCCAACAAGTTGAGCTCCCTTTAAATTTAATAATTCTACATTTGCAAATGTACACAATCATATACAATAGCTATCATATTTTCATTAGTACTGCTAATCAATTGAATGGGTTTGTTTTTGAATCATTTTATTAAATTTTAAGGTTGCTGCCAAGTCACAGAAACTTGCTTGCTAAGGAACAGCCATCTAGCCTCTATCACAAAGGTAAGAGTCTAGTCATGTGAATTTTCATGTTTGCAAATCTAGCCATTGTTACCATCTAATAATACTTAAATGAATAGGAACTCATATCCCCTGAACATATAAACTATGCATACATATATAAACCCACATGCACACATATGGGCTCTTAAAAGAAAATGAATGGTCATTTAATTTAAAAGCTTTTAAAAGAAATAGCTCTTGCATTCTCTAAATCTTCACTAGTTTTAAAAGAAATAGCTCTTGCATTGTCTAAATAGACACTAACATTTCAACCCCTTTGACTAAAGTACTTCAAATAGTTTTAAATTGAGTTTCTAAAAAATAGCTGGACAGGGGTTAAACATACAGAAGTATTATCAATTAAGAAATTAATTTGCTACTAAAACGCTTAAAATAAGCTAAAATTTAAATTGATGTTTTCTGTACTTAACTAGACAAATGATCGATTTTTCATTTTTTTCTTTACTATGTTTTGCTTAGTTATTCGAATTGTCTATAATAACCACCTATTATTTTTCCATAAGAAAATTATAGGGAATGATGGGAAGATGGCTGACTGGAAGCAGCTTTCGCCAGAGGCTTCTGTCCAAAGGTGAAAGAGATATTGGACTAAAAGATGAGAGATAGTGGTCTGAAGTAAATGGAAACCAAGTAAGAGGATCTTCACACTGAGAGAAC
The DNA here is from genome assembly GCA_963573935.1 of Arctocebus calabarensis. NCBI lineage: Eukaryota > Metazoa > Chordata > Mammalia > Primates > Lorisidae > Arctocebus > Arctocebus calabarensis. The sequence continues at coordinate 28,320 of CAUYON010133488.1, forward strand.
TGCATGAGGTACACGACAACCAGGCTGAATCAAGCAGCAGAAACAAGAAAGTAGAAAAGAAGCCAACAGCTATGGCAACTGCAATGGTGAGGTGTGGACTCATCAGGGACAACCTATCAATTGAACTAAAAATGTATAATTAACATATTAAAAAAGAGAACAAGAGGAAGAAGGTGAAAATGCTCATGAGGAGGAATCAGATGAAGAACTCTGCAACATGAAAAATCAGAGCAGATCAGTGCTTGCCGTGGATGTCAAAGAAAACAACAGACAGTCCCATCCACAGAGAAATTGCTGAAATGTCAGAAAAAGAATTTAGAATATGAATGGCAAATAAGATAATTGGAATGAAGGAAAAGATGTGAACAGAGAACCAAAAAACAGTTCTGAAGTTGTCTCAAGAAATTAATGGATTTAAAGGCAAAGTCACCAAGGATATTGACACAATGAGAAAAGATAGAGTGGAGCTTAAGGAAGTGAAAAAGATATTTGAGAAGCTTCAAAATACAGTAGAGTCCCTCAGAAATAGAGTTGAGCAGTGTGAAGAAAGAATCTCAGATAAAGAGGAAAGACTTTTGTACTATCCCAAGCATTGAAAGAGGTAGAAAAATTAAGAAGAAGAGAATATGAGATCATTCCAAGAAGTTAAACACACAAATTATAGGATTCCTGTAGGAGAAAAGGATGGTCCCAAAGGCACAAATTTTCTGCTTCAAGACATTATGGTGGAGAACTTCCCAAGTATTGCAAGAGACACAGAAATTCAGATAGTAGTTTCAGAACCCCAACAAAACTCAGCTGAAACAAAGCATCTTCTAGACTCAATGTAATTAATTTTGCCAATGTTAATATGAAGGAGACTTCTTTAAGCAGCCAGGCATAAGAAAAGTGTCACTGATAAAGGGAAAAGTATAAGGTTGACTGCAGATCTTTTAGCCAAAACTTCCCAAGACAGAAAAAAGTGGACATTGAACTTCAACTTTACCTCTTTTGTGTTTACATGGATGGAGCTGGAACATATTCTTCTTAGCAAAGTATCTCAAGAATGGAAGAAAAAGTATCCAATGTACTCAGCCCTAATATGAAGCTAATGTATAGCTTTCGTATGAAGGCTAAAACCCAATGATAGCACAGGAATACAGGGATAGGGGAAAGGGAGGGGAGGGGTGGGGGGAGGATGGGTAGAGGGAGGGCAATAAGTGGGAACACACCTACGGTGCATCTTAGCAGGGTACTGGCGAAACTTATTAAAGGTAGAGTATTAATGTCTTTATATAGTGATCAAGGAAATGCCATGAAGGATATCTGTAACAGTATGATCAAAATATTTCTGA